>QNGE01000506.1:0-30267 GCA_008508345.1 Paragonimus westermani | reverse complement strand
GTTGTTTGCAAGGTGTAGGCACCTTGATGCTGAATGTTTGAATAGGGACGTAGTCATTTTCAGTAGTTAGGTCCCTTCTCGTCCCCTTCTTTTTCCTTCTCTCTTTCTATATAGGGTTTGCTGTTTCTTCATGGTTGTGTGGCAGTTAAGCATTAGTGTTAACCACTGATGTATTGCTGTCTATGATGATGATGCTCGGAAATGAGAATGATAATGGTGAGGGACGTCGTGGTCAAAATTTCGCGGGCTCATGCGGTCGGTTTCATTAAACTTGCTGAGCATTGTCGCTTTATTACGAGGTGGTCCCCAACTTCTCGTGGTGCTATCCAATCGACCGATTCCTATTCAATAGTCATTATCGTTGTTTTTTAAGTTCTCTGCTTGGCCTGAATTTTTAGGTGGGTTAAACGTAGGTCGTTCTGTGTTTAAGTTAAACATCCGTCGTGTGATTGACACGATTCGTTAATTTTAACCTTTCGTTTCAGACAGGGTTTATGAGCCTAAGTCCTAAAGAGTTCAGTGAACATAGCACGGACTTGCATTATGTTTTTGAGATCCTGTGTTCCGTCGGTAACCCCGTCATCGCAAGTTCTTTTTTCTCCTTTTAGGTGCACGTTTGTATGTCTCCTATGTCTTCCGCGGATCCTATATCGTCCTGGTTTCACACTGGTGATAACTGATCTCCCTACCCTTGTATTTTGTCGGCAAGCCCCAATTCGGGATTTGTATCCATCCAGTGCTCACTTTACACGTTCTAGTTAACAACGATCACACAGAGCCAGGATTTTTCCCGTTCCTTCTCAAGCTGTTGTAGACCCACCAACGCGCGCACACGTCCATGGGTTCAACAATCATTTTCGGCGCTCGTTGTTTTGATGGCGTGATTTCAGCGTTTTGTACATAAATGCACATCTTCATGTCCCCTATGATGTTACATTACTGTACTCTGATGAATGATTGCAATTCGCGATTGACAGCGCAATAAAACCTGTCAGCACTATCCATTTGCACTTTCTATGCCGCCGAGCTCTTGGGTCCGTGAACCATAGTGCATGTTTCCTGTGTAACTGGTCGACGTTACACATAATAAATGTAGAAAATTATTTTGGAGTTTGTTCTTATAGGAGGTTGTAAAAAATGACCGCGATAAACCTCAGCTAACTCACTGGTGTACACTGCCTTCTTCCTCCAAATACGTAGACATACGAAGTGCGAGTCGAATGTGTATTAGAAAGACTACCGTACGCCATGCCCGCTTGTCAGCCTAGGAGTGTGCATATACTGAGGTGCGGGCACCACGTGGATGGGTCCAAAATCCGGAAGTGGATAAACAGTCACCGTGGCACCAAAGGAAGAAAGTGGAGAAAGTAACGTTTGGAGAGTAAGAGAAGCATTATGTTCGTCTCTTGTGCGGATGCGCTTGGACCAATGCCAGACGACGTCGAAGAAGAGGATATACCTCAAAGCGGTAACTGCATACAGATAACGGTAGAGAACGGACTACAATTCATTGCGAACGAGACAAACGTAAAGTCCTTCGGTGAGGACCAAAAAATGCTTCAGGATTAAAATTAATACCTATACCATATCCCATCCTCGTTGTCCATACACGTGGCACTACGAAACTGTTCTTGTAATCATTATCGGATAATGTGAGGGTCTGTTTTCATCCACTACCTTCCAAAGAGGATGGAGACGCGGGTTCGAACCAGAATATCGACTGCAAAGCAAAAATCAGTTTCGTCCGAATAGTCCTGACTGTGACGTTGGTGGAGTTTTTAAACACATCGAGCATACTTTGGAACGAACAATGACGGACGGCTGACTCGGTTATTCTGAATGACGTTCGAAATGCCGATTGATATCAATAGCACGTTACCGCTATCTATCAGACCACGAACGAACGAGGTGATCCAAACATGATCGCAAGCCCATGAAACACTCGCTCGATTTGCAAGCAAAAGTGCTGGGGTCTGCTTTTACATGGCCAAGCTGATGATGGAAACGGAACAATCAGAATGCAAAGCAGAACGGGAACTGTGTTGGTCCTCTCTATCACCTCGCTAAGAATGAACGAACGTTTAATGATCTGTTATAGGGGGAACTGAGCACTCCGCAACATGTGGTATCTCTAAAATGCATACTTAACGTAGTTTTCAATGTAGTTACAGAAAGTAACAATCAGCTTGAAACGAACAGAGAAAGAAAGCTGAGTATTTTTTAGGATATAGGAAATTCTCCCACATAGGTATGACTGGTGGGTTAGGTTTTCCGCTACTTTACTGCCCTGAGATGATTCGTTCAATCGTAGGGTGAGCAGGTGGGGCGAATTGATAGTAGCTAACCTCGATTTCAGTTAATACCCCAGTATCAAGTCACTGCCTGGCCACCGTGCTGTCTTCTTAAGCCTATCCTTGTACTCGTAGGTAAAGCTAGCACCATCATAGACGACAATACGTCAGTGGTTTTTTACTGATGCTTGACTGCCACACAACCAAGAAGTAAAGCAAGGCGTGGCCAGGATGAAAAATATATAGACGGGAAGGGAACGGAACCTAAGTATGAAACATAGCTGCGTCTACAACAAGGTACATGCACCTTCCAAACAAACAGCCGAGCTATCGGTAAAAGGAAGGTGCCATCAACAAGACAGTTCCTTTATGCTCTTCACTATCCCGCGTCACTGAATGCACGCACTCTACAAACAATTCGGCCAAACAGCGACACCATTCGCGCCAAATGAACCAAAACCAACCGGTTCCGAATAACAGAAGGAGTGCACTATCGACACGCAAAGTCAACGTGAGAGCGAGCGAACAACAAGACGAAACTTTAACACAATGGAACGACAAGCAAGCACGCAGCGAAGTCGTACGCTCGAGTGCACCGGGTAATTGTCGGTATCGGTAATCGTTCAAACAAACATTTAAGCACATACAAAAGTTGGAAACAAAAAGAGTACGAATAGCAGTCGTACATCGAATGCAGTTGGCAATAAAAAAACAGGTCGCTACAATCACGAGGTTCCCAGGCTGGGAGAGGAACCCGATTTATCAACCATCTGGCCACATCTCTCTACACCAGGTCATCATCTGTCCACCTCGTACTTCACACCACCCAGCTGCAACGTCGGCAAAAAGTGCTCAGTGTAACAGACGACTAGCTGGCATCTTTAGTACATGGCGTAGCCATCCAGACGTGTGCAAGTGTTATGATTGAACAAAAGAATTCGTTTGACAGCCATTAGCAAATAGCCACCTCCTAACCTCCCGGTTGCGTACTCGTTGGCGCCGAACACAGGCAACGGTGTTCAAACAACTGAAGACGGTTTATGTCTTCTATCCTGAGCAGCTAAGTTTCACTGCTGTAAACTAACACACCTCTTACTGTTGTATTATATACGCGACCCGTAAGCCTTGGAGGAATACAATACCTATCTGTCACCAGAGATGCCCCAGATTAGAGAATACCGTCGCAGCCTCAGAGATACGCGCTTCAGATTCGTTCATCTTATCTTCGCCGCGGTCGCCGATGCAGCTTCCCATGTATACAAACCGGCCGACAACCTCCTTAAATTCATTATGACATTAAATTTCACGAAAACATTTCGCACTTCGAGGCCGCAACACGCATTCCGAAATGCTTAGCAGAGCACAAAACAGCTTCTGGCGTTGTCTGTGCTGCTTGAAAATGGTCAATCAGCAATACCTTGTCGCCAACATACTCAAGATCAGTCATTCTTCCACCAAGTAGGAGGTTAACGCCGGCAGCATGTTAACACCGTAGACAGTTCTGCATTATTTCGTCTGCCACGAAATTGACCAAAAATGGCGAAATTGGACAGCATTGACGTACGCCATCGTTGATGTTGAAACTGTGAAACAGTTCACCGTGTACCCTAACCTGAGCTGAAGTATACGAATAAACCACCGAAGATAATCCACATATTCGGTCTGTACACCAGAGACATTAGGCGATTTCTAAAAGTGCAGGTCAATTGATTGAATCGAACGGACCCTCATAATCGAGAAATATGGCGCTTGTTGACCGGTAGTATCTATGGCACCGTCCCAGATTTTGGCGAACAGTGGAAAGTTGACCAATATGTGCTCGTCCAGATGGAAACCCTGCTTGTTCTTCCCTAATGTCTGCCTCCCGAACTGCAATAAGTCGACGAAATGTAATGGATGCCAGAACCCTAATAATGACTGGGGTCAAACAAATTCCATTACAGTTCTCGCTAGAGCGCTGGCCACCTTGCTGGAATATGAGAACTGTTACTGAGTGACCCTAGCACAAGAATGTCCTCCGTTGTACACGTTGATTGAAGCAACTGAGTGAATGCTTCTACCAACGCATCCCGCCATCTTCTTTGAAAAGTGTCGACACGAAATTATCTGGGCCAGTAGTCATAACATTTGAGAGTGGAAACGCAATTTCGGACGTCAGGTTTAGTAGGTGGCCCTACACCTACCGGCCAGAACAGTACATTTCAGGCTTGTGGTGGTAACATAGTAGAAGCAGGAGGCCACTCAAACTGACCCTCAGAATGCTCCACCCAACACTCTACCTATCTGGAATTATGATAGATGTATATGCCATCTGCCCCGCTGATAGCTTCACTGACAGACGGTCGCTTGGGACGATTAGCACGGATACGCTTGAAGAGTCTGACAGTGTTTTTCAAAGCAAAAACGGTCCCCACTTCTTTAACCTTCCCCATTAACTAAGCTCCACAATCGTCGATCAGGCTACGCTTCAGGTTCCTACGGATATCTCTCCTAGTCGTCTTATGAGCTGCCAGGAGGAATGTTCCGTCTGGCTTCTAACAGCCCCATGGATTTCCCTGAGGTCCAGTGCTTGTTTAACTCGCAAATCTCTGTGCAGCATACTACAGTAGCTGCTTCATGAATGACCCGTGAGATTTGAGTCCAACAGTTGTGAAGACCATCAGGGTACAAACTGCTTTCCACAGTCATCTTCTCAACAGCAAGCCGTTGTCAATGGGGTATTTGTCGCCTCAGAAATAAGAACTAGACGATAAAATACCGACGCATGATCTGAATCCAGCTATGTGCTTTAGTAGGAAAGACGGTCCTGAATGGAGCCCCGCCACCTATAACTAACAGCTATGTCGTCTATTTGAGAAAAGGTCTAGGTTGGGGAAAAGTTCCCTAAGTGCAATAGTGTATTAAACTAGCGCTGGCTAGAAGTAGCTTATATTCGACACAGTTGCAACAGCCGATCACCATTATCCGAGCGATGTGATACTATTCCAACTCTGGGACCCAAACAAGTCTCAGCCTCACCAAGGCGATTGGCCTGGACGCTCATATCCGCGGCCAGTATGACTGTGTCAGAGCCACGTAACGACCGAAGGAGAGCAGCATACTTAACATAGTCAACTGCAATACAAGCAGACTCAATTCAAACATCTCCGGAAAGTTTTTGTGTCCAGAGCAGATCTTAATTGAACCTGACAACCGAATGACACTAATCTTACCGCCAACAAGAATCCCATCTATCAATGCGGCTGCAGCCGTCGTACTGGGAACTATACCTACCCCAGTCTGTAACGGCGGCCGTTGAGTCACTCGAAGTGTATAACCAGTACCCGATAGACAGTGCGGGTGCTGTTGTTTCCATACGTTGACTGCTGTCTTGGCTTCTCGTCTCCGAAGTGCAGCAGACGTCGACATTCGATGAGTCTAATGCTCGTACGAAAGCGGTCTGTTGACCTACCTGTTTTAGAGTGCGAACGTTGAAACCACCTGTGCTAATTCGCATTCCAGGTCTAAGTAGGGACGACATTCTTGAGGCTGACTTAACGACACAGTGTTACTATACTTAGCTGTCTGTTGTTGGACTTGTAGAATAATCGTCAGAAATTGGGGTCGGGAAGGATCCGAGAGTTAAATTTGATAGTACAGTAGGTGAGCCAGTATTGACGTTTTTGCCTATACACCGTGCTGTATGCAGCAAAGAGGGTGGCCCAGTTTACACTGCGAGACGGCCGATGCAGTGTGGAATTATTGGTGTCGTGAGTATTCATTGTTGTATGTGGGGTGGTTTACTGTCAAGACGCCCACACCTAGACAGAAAGATTACGGATTTCAACAAAACCCATAAGGCAACGGGTGGGTGGCAGTGTACCAGAAATGGTACTTTTTCTTAAAAAGGATGCCAACTTTCTTCCAACTCCCAACCTGGAGGCCAGGAGACTGTGGTTTTTCAGACCTCTACCTGTTGACCTGCCTGGTTGGATGACTTTATCGGTGTGACTGTCACGCCGCGTCAAGGTCCAGTCTCGTTGTGATAAGGCTGTAAAGGTCGGACGTTGAAGTACTCAACAGAGCATAGTCAAACTTAACGAATCCCCTGACGGAGATGCTCACATCGATATCACCGAGAATTAATGGTCTAATTTTCGTTGATGCTGCTACCCTGCACAAGCAGTCATGTGCAAACCTCGACTGTGGAGGACAGATAACCTGTCAACATCCTCCGCGAGGGTCGTTCATTCATTTGTAACCGCAGCGACCCTGACAAAAAGGTACTGCGACTCGAGCTCAAGATTGGGTGTTCCGCACGCACGGCAGAATAAGATATGTTGTTACTAAGCTCACCCGTCTTTTAGCCGAAAATCTATCACAATTCCGTTACTCTAATGTGTCGTTGTAGTGCACAGACGACATTGAACTAGTGTTTACTCTTTTGGAAAGCGACCTGATTCATACCAACCAGCCCATATCGTGGAACTGTTTGAGCTCTCTACGAACCGGCAGATGTCGTCTGTGTGGTCCAAAAGTAGTAGGTCCGCAATACCGGGAAGATTTACCATTTAACGCTGTCTCGAGGCGTTATCGCCCACGAAATTTAAGATGAGTGGTGGTGGTAGCAAGCAATACCGTCGAATATCGGTAGTGACCGGAGACTGGCTTGAAAAGACCCTGATGGTCAGAATACAGCGACAGTTTGGAATGGTCTCCAGCTAATTGGCGTTAATCATGGTTGGACGGACAAGTTGCTTTTCAGCAAGCAACGCGGCTCATAACCTAAAAGTCTAACTTTAATTATGTATCTAGAGTTCTGTTACTTGATTGTTGTGGAGATCGGTGGTTTCCACATGAACATGGTATGGTGCCTCATTCCTGATTCTCGCAACCTCATCTACGAAACTTGAGACTAGCCATGAATGGTGACGTGAATGTCTGCAGGTCGGGGCAAAATCGTTGGCCTCACTTTTGCCCCCTTCAGCTAAATGCGTCGTCTTGGTTGGAGATGACATCCGCAGTAATTATGATCGAGGACGCTTACAGATGAGACCGAACTCTTTTCAATGTCAGTTATGTATTACCATTCTGAATATGAACAAGATTTACTCACTAGCGTAAAGGCCGGTTGCTTTAAACAATGCAGATTCGCATAGACACAATGCCATGTATTCCAGTCACTTTTGTTCCTATTTCGACTGTCTACACTGACAACACTATTTGGACGCACGCTAACACCATTCCAGATTAGTTGACCAACCAATGTAATTCGCGCTTCCGGCTGATTGTTATCTTTTCGTGCGCCCTTTCTCGTCTGTTTGCCTACCTCGTGTTTTCTAGACCCGCATGTAGTACGCGCTGTTTGCTTTTCTAGTTTAACCTTTGTGAAATCGAAGCGATGTTGTAATCTTGGAAGCGCTCCAAGATCCCGAAAGCTGATTGCATTATCACTTCAGTGGGAATCTAGGTCACATTCACCTGATTTGATATCTTTGGGTGAAACTGACTCATTCTAAGTAGTTTATTGTAAATCAAATTTGATGCACTTTACCAACCTTCGTCCACAATACCCCAGACTCAGATAGGGGGAGTCTGGTTCCTTATGCACCGAATTCCATTCTCGATCTTATCCGACTTTTCATACTTTCTGGCTTGTTCTCTCCACTTATAGTGCTTGCTACCAGTGGTCACAACCGTCCCCATCGTCACTCATCACGCAAAGTGCGTCGCCTTGGCTATGTACTGCACTCCTGTACATATGTGACTCGTTACGACCGATGCCTTGTCGCGAGTATCAACACCTGTTCGCCACGACGCTGCCAACTTGGTAGCTACGGCCGATACAGGAAGAACGAAAGCCGACTTTTGCACTTCTTGCCAGAAGTCATCCTTGCGCCCTGTGGAGCTGTGGCTACCAGACACCCGGAACAACTATGTCGTTAGTCATTCAGCGCCACGTGTTCAGCTAGTTGTATAAAATTCTCCATCTTGACATCTGAGCCACAGGCAAGCTGATCACTGACAGATACGTTTGGTCCGGCAGGGAAAAAGACCCCCTCATCTGGACATGGTCTTGCCTAGCCTGTCAACAAACTGAGGCTCACCGTCAAGTATCGACCCCGACTGTACGATGGCCATCGATTACCACTCACGTTACACATCTTCACGCCAATAACCCGGGCCATCTGCCACCTTCCATGGCACGATTTACATGTTACCGATGATAGACCGTTTCACGCGATGGCCAGAGGTTGTTCCTTTACTTGACTTCCGTTCGGAAACCGTGACTCGCGCTTTTATTGAACGCCGGGTGGCAACTCCATTGTCCGACCACGATGACAACTGATCGCGGCACTCAATGTAAAGGTTGTTCTTTTGTGGAAATAATCCGCTCGGATGTTATCAGGCTGCAGACAAAAAAGTGGAAAGATTTTGTCGACATCTAAAAGCAGCTCCGACTGAAGTTGACGCAACCTGTTGGACAAAAGCTCCGTCAACGTTTTGTTCGGCACATGCATGGCTCTTGTAGAGCCATATGCTTCAAGTGCCTAGTTTCTTTGTGCCTACTACACCATCCTGAGGCATGCTTCTCTGTGCCACATAAAATCTTCGATACGACGCTTCCTATACCAAGCAGCTCACAACACGAGTCACCTCCGTTTAGCAGAAACTCGAGAACAAAACTTGTTTGTCCCCGAAGACCTCCAAATTTGTACACCCGTGTTCATCCGAGCAGATGGTTTGCGTCATCCCTATGGGCAACCTTACGAAGTTCTATTCAAGGCACTCCGGTGAAAAGATCGTCTCCAGATTATCGAGCACAAGAGTATTCGGGGTACGGTTACCACTGACCGTTTGAGGCCTGCTTACTTCAGGAGGATTACGGAACCCTTTCACGTAATTCCGTATTCACCAGACTGGCAATCACCATCGTCATCTTCTTAATAGCCATGAACCTGACCAGAAAATACTGTGGTTCGGCACGCAACTCGACCCAACAGTGAGGTGGAACAACCCAGAATAAAACCTCACTAAACCGGTTAAAGACAACAAACGAATGCTAAGCATAAAAACCAGAAAAGATATGAATGTAGGTACGTCAGTGACTGTGGTACACTGCCACCTCGGATAGCGTTTCTAGCCAGCGATTTGAGTGACCATAAGGAACCAAGGCAGGCTGGCGACACCTACTCACTTTAGTAAGTAGAGCAGCCAGGGTCCCCACATTTCGTGGCCAATTTGTTGTTTGACCACCACATCGTCTCACTCAACTTTTGGTGGTCTCACCGGTTGTCCTCACATAGAGGGGCTATGTAGTAACCTGGAGAAACCCTGAACGATGTGTGAAACATTTGCAAAGATACCAGTTCACATTGCCTGCCGTCGCCTTTGCGTGTTCGTATGTCTATTGGCTTTTGCGCGCCACACACCTTGCTCGCGTGCTCGGCTGTCGCCATGCCATCGAAGCTGTTTGTAATTCGGCCGTTTTTGGGAACCCTGAGTCAGTTTGCAGAGATGTCCCGTCGGACTGACAGCAAATCACCGAGCCGAAACGAACGGCTCATGGCGTGAAAATAACCAAACGCCAGAAAAAGGCTGCGCCAGTGGACCGCGGTCATACCGTCTTAAAATATCCCATCACTCCGGCCGGAAAACATTGAAAGTGAATGCGCCCGCAGTAAACCTCTGTAACTTGAAACACTGACGGCGTAACTAGGGCTTACCAAATCACTCTTCCAAGTTAACAAACTCGTGCAGTGACTGAGCGGCCATAGACGTGTGAGAGCATCCACGCCAGTATCGAATAGATCATTTACGCACACATACCCCTCTATTCAGTTCCCTCTAACAAGATTGTGACGCGCCAGTCGCAACGACCCTGTTCCACTGAGAGTAACGCTACGTCGTACCACTCAATCTGAATGTTTGCCGACGCTGGAATTTATTCATGGTACTCGCTCTCCACCAAAACCGTTCGGAACTCTACTCAGCAATGTACACCGATGTTTGAACCCCATCCAAACATAGAGAGAATAGCCAGCAGTAAGTAGGCAATGAAAAGACGGGGATGGAACTCATTTCCTAGAATACTGATTAAACACAAACGTCCGACGTCCTGGTGCCTACGCCTGGTAAACAAACGAACGAAAGGTGAGCGAAAGTAAGGCGCAATCTGCTCCGCTTCAGCTATTGCACATACTTCATATACAATTATGTCAAACAACGGCAACATTGACGCTACCGAGCCAGAGTATCTTCCACCTTCCCCAACGCCCCCCACGCACCGACTATAAATCAATGGTACCGGCCCAGGAGACAAGCCTGATCAAGTTACTGATAACCTGAAAACTATCCCAAGTCCAATCGCCAGATGTCCACGCCAATTCTACAGCCGCCTCGGTGTAGTACACGTACGTGGCCTATCGTCCAAACCTTCACACTGACTAGCGATTCGCTCGACTCTTAACGCTGAATACCCCTCTCATAACAGTTCCATTCAAGCATGTGCATCAAATTATTGCAGACTGAATTCCTGGAGTTGCGCAAAACGCACAGGTCACAAAAGTTGCGCGGTTAAAACAACCGGTGGACAGAAGACAACATTCTCGCAAAGCTGTTGTGGAGGTGCTTACTGTAAACTAGCGCCACAAACACGGCTCCTGCCGTACTTGCCGACAGGAGCATCGCCCGGCCCCGTAACCCTCAGTAATACAACCGCTAGGAACCGAAGCTCAAACGTGCAGACAGCAATTGCTGTGACCCAGTTGAATTAGGACACAGTGACCAGCTTCAACCCTCCTGACTTGACGCCAAAACCAGAAGTTTGTCATCCAAACTCCCCAGGTCTGGACTCTCCTTCTCGGCGATAGCTGGGAGTTATCCGAACCAACCAGTCGCATAAGAGTGAGGGACCTCTTGACCGGCGTTCGCCAGATCGAGCGGCAAGTACAGGACGAAGTCCCCGACGGACCCATGTATCTCAATTTACAGCTGCTTCTGAAACGCCGAGAAAGTCGAGTACGAGAATAAGTCAGAGAGCGTAACGGTCAGTCACCTCGAACCTAAAAGAGCTTGCCTTGGGCGAACGTGTCCTGAGGAATGCTTACCTGCTTAGATTCGCTCCTCTGCGTAGAACGCAATCTTTCAGGGCACACTGACGAAAGCAAAGGCGTTCAGACTCATCAGCATTCTCGTAGAATCGTTCAAGGAAGTCAGAGCAGACCTTTTGCCAGGTGACAGGCCAATCAGCAGATTGTGCGGATGACATCCTTTGCGCTACAAACCGTGTTGAGCCGTCTAAATGACGTGGCCGGTCCGTAGAGTACGTAACCTGCACACCCAAAGTACGAACCCACACGCAGATTGACTGGTGAGCTGAGGTTCGAGGAACAAGTCGCAGTCTGACTTCGATAATCTAACCCGTGCCCCTTCATTGACATGCGTCGCCCCGTTCGCATACGCACACAGGCGTCGTCAACATTCATGTACCGGTCAACCCCACCCCCAGTGGACACGAAATGGTAAGCCTCCATATCCCAGCTGCGTATCAGCATCCCACCGGGCATACAATTCAGGGCAACGACGGAGATAGTTCTAGGCTGAGATTGTACACAAACTGAACGGTATGCACAGACCGCGCGAAGACACGAACTCCACATTATAGGTGTCAACCGGTTAAAGTGCTTATCTACTTAGGCAACGACATACCACCGAACCCTACCAAGCTATCAGGGCCAACGGCCGCCGTCCTAGTTTGTTCTTCGATCGATCAGCACATACGCGATCGCGCTCGAAACACCAAATTGGGCTGAATCAGTCTGAAAGAGAACCATAAGACAAACAGATGTTGGAATGTTTAGTGCAATTTATTGACGTGACCATTTAACAATATGGGTGAAGGCCGCAATTCGGACGTCACCTGGAATCAAAGACAAAGTATTAAGTAGCGGCAGAAATGCTTATCAGTTAATACTTGAGGTCATTGCTCATCCAAGAGGTGTAACATCACAGTATGCCAACTCACCGCGCAATAGCAACGAACGCCATATCTACAGCGGAAAACAGGCGCCTGCATGGCAGAAAATGTGCTGGTATACAGTGATTCACCGGGTGAGTATCCTTGCTGTTCCATGAACACGACCTAAAACAGAATCGCACGGTTAGTATGAGCGAAAAGCAACTCAGATAGGGGCGAAATTAAGGATATGAAGTCCACAAAGCGCAAACCTCATCATGCAGACTCACCCTTTAGGGGGAAGCATTTCGCGGCATCTGAAACGAAAAAAGCACGTTGAATAAGCCGTCGCAATTGTCGGCTGCTTCGCCATCAGAAAGTTACTAGTATCACGCATCAATAGCAGAACTGTTGCCATCACAAAACACGAAAACCAACTAACCTTTGGCGCGGTGACCAACGCCTTCCAACACAGGACTGAAAAGGTAAATAACAGAACGATGCAAATCCGCAATCAAAATCAGTCAAGTATATGTTTATCAATGATGTCATATGAACTATGCAGCATCACGACGCTAAACGAACCTACTGTCTATGCAGTCAGCGTCGACAGTCTATGACGGAAATACCGTGGGCGAAACCGAGCAGACCTCGAGATACACCATTAAATGGAAGCCTCATATCGCGCCTGAAACAGAGAAGCGAACCCAGTTAAAGCGAAGGTACGATGGAATATAGCCACTCAATAGGCGAAAATGTCACCCCCAAAACTAACCTGCCGCGAAAATGAAGCGCACAACAAAATGGCGTACTGTAACAGGAAAAAACAGCAGTTGATGTATAATGACCCTAAGTGCATAAGCAAGTCAAAAGTCAGCACAGTTCTAGATCACAGATCATAGTAGGTAAGGATCATCACAAAAACAACACAAACTCACGTGCCAACCGGCGTGCCAGTGTGCCTACACAGGGTAACCATTTAAACAAGTGCATGCTTAAGTCGTTAACTTTGAAGTTTTTTTTCACGAATTCACACTAGTCATCAGAACATCAGCGCAGCGAACCGTTATCTGCGGGAACCCAGTTTTAAACAACACAGCGCACAAATTGAACCTGCACATATCAGTTTTGTCAATTGCAGCAGTTAATCAGACCTTCAAGCTGGGCATAAACGAAACTACTAAACCACTTGACATTCACCAAGTAAGGTTCGAACCGTTGGTTTAACCCTTGGCATATCCTATTGCATGCATGCCTACTATATCGGCAGAAGACAAGGTTGCTTGAAGGACAGAAACTGACACCGATGAACCTAATCCCAAAATTGGCGATGGGCAGGCTTCCGACTCTCTTCTGGCCAACCGCACTTCTGCAATGCTGAGGACGATAGAAATAATAATCAAGGAGCGAGTGGCGATTCCCGTTACCAGGCGTGAACTTTTGAAGGCTTCTTGAAACACTGATGCTGCCTGGAAAGCCCGCCAGGTTTTAGAAAAGGTGTCTAAGTATTTCGATGGAAATTTGGAGGCTGAAGGACCCACTTTCACCTCACAACGGACGTTAATGCATCAGCACTTCTTTTCTCAGCCTCACTGTGTTGTATTTAGATACGAAAGCTGCCTTTGACTCGATCTCTGTGGGGCTTTCTCTATCGCAGGGGAATTCCAGTGAGGTACGTCGACCTGTTGACGTTGTTGTATGTTCTCCCTAAGGACAAATTGCACTCTTCTGGGCAACCTCTTCTCCACATCAAGTGGGGCTCGGCATGACTTTTTGATTCCTCTCTTCCATTCCGGTTTTATGGTCGACGATATTCTAGAAGGCACACCGAGATATGTCGTGGATCTCAGAATGAACGCTTTGCTAAATGGTAAGCTGGCTGGGGGCGGGCATACGGATGACACAACCCAATTCTTCTTATTTAATCCTCCCGGAGAGTGCATGCAGGTCATACTGAATCGGCCAATTCATATAGCTGGTCTGTGAGTCACACACTGCGCTTTCAGTTTGTAAATTCCGCGCGAGGTTTGTTTGGCGCTGTTCCCCCCTTCGTTATTCTTGAAAAATTACTGGATACTGTCGATCGTTTCACTTTCTTGAATAATATCGCGTCGTCGACTGCCAATGTTGTTAACAAGTTTTCCACGAGGAAGCAGAAATCAGACAGCGCATTTTCCAGCCTGCACCACTTGTGCCGTCGCAGATTCGTCTGCCTGTCGATCAGGAAGAGAGTTAACAATGCATCTTTGTTTTGCTCTATAGATCACGGACCTGGCCCACCTTGCGGAGGGTTCATTCGAACTCTCGGCCTTCAGACAACGTCATCTCAACCAGTTGACCAGCATCAAATTGGACATGTGTGGGTTCGAAAGTGTGCAGATTTGCAAACGATGACCAAGGTATCGAAAATTTCCGCGTTTGCTGATTGAGCCGCGCACTTACTCCACCAGCGACGAGTCTACCGCAACACGCATTACACAACGTAGCCTCCTGTGCCTGAGATAAACCATTAGGTGGCCGGGTGATGACATAGTCAAGGGCTATGAGAGCACTGGCCGTCCTGCCGGGCTAGTTTCAGTCGATCAGTGGGCAGACATCCACTTCGTCCATACCTCTCGATAGTGAAAAAGTTTTCGTCGCAGTTACCCACTTTGAGGGGGCCAAGGTATCATGGATGTTGTGATTTTCCAAAGGTGTTTCGGTGCATAGGCACAAATTTAAAAATCCGGACACTTTTGTTCCCGGCTCTAATGCTGATGGGTTTGTGGGAAACAAACGTTGGATACGTGCTGTCGTAAGCGTGAAGCGCAACCCTTACCGGGGTCTGAATGTGTCAAGGGTCGATTCACTTCCTCCGGGAGGTGTAAGGTGGTACCATAAACTAATTCGGAGGTAGTACAGACGATGTCCTTCTTTAAGGTATACCGGATTGCAAGTGGAATGAGTGGCAGACGATCGTTCCACTTCGTTGCGTCCGACTAGGTGGTTATTGGGGCTTTCTCTCGCTGACTGAAGCGTTCGACCAATTCATTGACGCAAGAATAGTATGCTGTCATTTTAATGTGCAAGAAACCCAGCAACTACATTAAGTTACGGAAAAGAGAAGGCTAGAACAGGGTGCCTCGAACCGCAATGATCTTTGATGTCACACAAAAATTAGTGATTCACTGCTCCAGGGGGGTTTTAGCAATTATGTCAGCTGGAACATCTCTAATTGGTACGGTAAAGACCAATAAGCAAACCGATTGATTGCGGTCACTATTTTGTGCAATCGTTGGAGAGTGGTAGTGGCCCAAAGATGTCCAGGTGTGCATGAAAAAAATGGACTTCCGATTGGGAGAATGCGTCAGGCGTGGTGACTGTATGGCTGTATACTCCACTCCTTCGATATTCAGCATATTACTGTGACTAGATGCGAAAATCTTTGTTCATAGAGGTCCAAGTAAGAGGTTTTGCAATTACCTTCAGTGTACCGCGTTTTTCGGGGTGAGATAAACCGCGGAAATCATAAAAAGCGTACGCCGATAGGGAGGTGTGCCCACTGAAATATTACACGGAGTATCACCAGCATGTGTTGGCAAAGGGACGGTGGACAGTTTCATGAACTTACAAGTGGGGACATCCCTCACGTCCTCACTGCACTGCTGAGTAGTTGCCACTCTAGCCAGATCGAAGGAGGATGGCGATTGGACTAAGTTGACGTCAGGACTTGACACTGCGTCGACAGCTATGATGAAGTCACCACGTAGGTGTCTGATGTCCATGTTGAATTGGGAGAAATAGTTCCAAAGTATGATTTTACGTGAGTAGTACCGACCGAGTATGGCGCGAACAACCGACGTCAAGGGCTTGTGGTCGTTTGTACAACGAAGTGTTGGCCTTCCAAATGGTGTCCAAGGTAGCGCGCCGCCAAATAAATAACAAGCACTCCACGCCCATGGACACTGTGCCCCAATTCTGCTGGTTGTAGCTTTTGGGAGAAAAGTGATATGGGTCGCTGTTCACCACTTACAAATTGTTCTAAGACCGTATTGAAGGCAGTGTTCGATGCATCCGTAATGAGAAGGCGACGGGCGTTCGTATCACAACTAATGAAGCATAGTTTAGTGACATGGTATAAGGCTTTATTTGACGTTGAGAAAGCTAATTTGGCTTCGGGTGGAAGTTCGATTGGTGTGCCTTCTGGGTCAACCTGGCTTGCCAGAGGTTGTGAGATGTCTGCGCAATAAGGACAGAACCGCTGCTAATTGCTGAGTTTGCCGGGGAATCGTCGGGGTTGACTCATCGTAATGAGAATGGGAAAAGTCACGATGCACAGAACTTTATCTGGCAGGGGTGTGACGCCTGTTATTTTGGGGTGAAGTTTTACGGAGCCCAATGGAATAACTCTGAAGGCACGGTCGTCGATTTCGATTTTAATATCACATTGCGCGAAAAGATCGAGAAAGGCACAAAGGTGAGAGGAGTGTCTGTCATTCGAGCGGCTAGACACCAAGTAGTCTTCGATCTAAACGTATGCGAAAGGGAGTCCACACATCACTTCGTCCATTAATCGCTGTAAGTTTTAGGCGCGTAATTAATCCGGAAGGCATATTTGTGAACTCGGAAAGTACGCAAGATGTTGTTATGGCTGTCTTGGGTATTTCCACTTCGTGGGCCAGGGTGTCACAATGAGCGCGCAATGGGTTGTGGTAGAAATCTACTCGGTTCACCGCTTATCCAATCCCCGACACAGCAGAAGATCTGACCAGCGGCCAATCCAAATATCGCGTTAAAGATATATCAGGGTTGGAAGAATGGCTTCAATGTTGTGCCACCCGTTGTTCGCCAATCGGTTTCTTCCGTATCACACCAGTTAACATACCGTTTGTGACGTTGCGTGTGCTAATGCGATCAGCCAATGACAGACGGTGGTTTTGTACATCCATAATTTTGGCCTCTCAACTCATGAAAAACAACTGCTTACTGCTGCCAGTATCAGTTTGGGTCTGATTTGGAAAATTTGGTAGCGCCAGCGAGTCTCGAAGTAATATCGCAGATGTTATATACAAAGTACCTTTGAGTGATTGTGCAGTTGTTGGAAGCAAGGTAATCCCCGCAAGGTCTGCAAATGCCAGGAAAGTTTTCATGTGCAGCAGGGTCGCCTAGGAACAGGTTGTTGGCTAAAGTATACCTAACCTAAGAATTTGTTCGAATTCAGCCCAAGATATTTTAAGTTTGTCAGGACGTGAATGGCGTGGACGAGGGAAGACCGGAGGATCACGCGTTGTGATGTGATGTTCCACATTGGGCCCTACCGCCTCAGCAGTCGAACACGGCCGACTTGAGGGAGATTTTTCTGCAGTGTTGCGAAAGACGGTGTTTGTGGAGGACCGGATTTCACTTAATAATAATATATATTTCTCATCGCATATGTGAGAAGCACGCTGGATGATGCGCGATCACTGCAGATATTCACAAACCGTACAAAAACGAATAAGTAATTAATAGCAAAACGTGAAGCCGTCCATCAAGAAGGCAGTGATCGAAAGGCAAATGAATGTAGTTTATGAAAACTTTGACGCACGTAACAGGGAAGGAGTTAGTTCGGTCGCTTCACAGATTAAGTCTAAAAAACGGCTTGTTACAATAATTCACCTTCTACAAGGTCGTGGGATGGACAATTTTTTGAAAAGTTCAAGGTCAATCTGGGACGAATGCCCATACGTATCTTCGGAGTGTTTCTCATTGAGGGATAAAAATGGCCTCCGGAAAACGTTAAGATAGGTCGGCGTCGGCGAGACAGAGCGGAAAATACCAAAATCCAGCGAACAATTGGGGAGATTCCAACGGAGGATATCGTCGATTCCCCCGAAGAACGTTGTAGCGTCTTGTACACTATTTTCTACTTCATATTTTATATTGTCATTCATGCCTTTCCCTCTTCTTCGATCTCACATGTACACATGATGTTTGAACGAGGTTAGTCGATACACAGAGTAATCAGTAATTTAAATATTGCACTTCCGAGTTCGCGAGTTCTGCTTTCTGCTCGCGTTCAGGTCGGTGGCGTACAAATCTTTGGAAGAGTTAGAATCTGGCGGGATCAACCGTTTAGTTCGGCAAATTTATTTATTTATTTGTCTGTCGTTGGAATTCTCTCGGTCGCGACATCGAGAACGTCTGGGTGACACACGACAAGTAGTATCATTGAGAATCCTGATTTGGTGTAGTGGAAAACTAAACCAACGTGCCTCCACGAACTATTGTGAGTTATTTGTTTTTCCTTTTATCAGATTTCGACTTTCTATTCACACCTGAGTTTCCATATACTGTTTAGATCCACTACAACGTCAAAACTATGAACATCTTGCGAACTATTCAGCTAAAACGAAGTTTATGTGTCCAACCTTCGTAGAAGAATTTCCTCGTTCAATGGGTAATATGGGGATCGGGAAGAAGAGTCTAATTTTCACACGTTAGATGAGAAAATATGGGGTTATAACATTTACTAAGACAAACAATGTGCTGGCTGAATTTTTCGAGAAGTAACTCATAAGATATTATTTTCGCCATGATTATTGAAATACATAACACTATCTACTGTTTGTTGTGATATTTTGCTGTGTACTAGAGATTTATTCGGGTATACGGAGGAATTGAGTCGACGGTTTGGAGAGCCGCATGAAGTGAGCGTTCGATAACCAAAGCTCACATGACGTCGTTATGCTGGACTTACTATTAGGCGCCGGGTTCACATGTCGAGGGGCGTTCGAGTGGTATCAACGTAATGCGCATCTGAGGGCTAAATGTTTCCCGGACCACACTTAAAAAGGTCGTCAGTTGATACGGAGAGTTTGAAGATAGACAATGTTTTTGTTGGCATAAGATAGTTGTCCAAACCTTTTTTAAAACGCTGAATGTTTTTACTAGCTCTATCTTCATTTGGAAGTTTATTCCAAATGTAGGAATACTTCACAAGGAAGAAGTTTGCACGTATATTTTTCCGGGATATCAAGGTCTGCAAGGTGGAACCCTTACTTCTTAGACTATACGGAGGGCTGTATTGTAAGTGGACGGTAAACGCTGTGGTAATCACATCCAAATGTATGAGTTTATACAGCAGCGTCAGGTTCAACTTTAGCCTACGCAGCCAAAGTGGATCAACACAATGTTTTCTACAGCACTGTCTGTAGGTGAGCTAAGAAGAATATCCTAATAAACTTTTGGTAAACGATCGTTGAAGGTTTTCTAACACAAGCCTATCAGACTTGCGTAGGTGACAGTAAATAAAAGTGCATTACTCGAGTTTAGGCCGAGCACACTTTCTGTAGAGCGTCGGCTTCGCAGCTGGTAGACTGAACGACTTTTTGATACAGCCTATTGTCCTTCTAGTTTTTGTTACCAGGAAGCATACTTGTTCAGAGAAACTGATGGAGTTTGAGTACCGTATTCCTGGATCTCTGACCAGAGTGGCTGTATCAATATTATAACCATCTAGTCAGAGGGAGCTTTGAGGTGATTTACAACCATAAGTGATGATGCTTGATTTGTTGGCTGAGAACGACATCAGCCATGTTCTGCACTACAGCTGCAATGACTCTAGGTCCTGTCGTATATTTTGTAGATAGAAATTGATGGTTCTACCCTGGCGGAAGGTGTAAACGATTCTGATATCGTCAGCGACCAGAAGGGGCTTTCCATATGTAATAATGTCGCGTAAGTCATTTATGTAAATTAAGAAGAGCAACGGACTCAGAACGCTTCCTTGGACCACCCCACTAGTCACTGGTTTTGGTGTTCAATAGTACTCTCCTATTTTGACTGTTTGAGTGCGACCTTCTAGGTGTGACGACAGCCAGCTATACAAGGGATCTTGTATGCCAAAAGATGCTATTTTGATCAAGAGGCGCTTATGAGGCACACGATCAAAAGTCTTTTCGCCTGTCCAATAGTAGGATAATTACCGCATTTTCTGCGTCAACGGACGTCGATATGATTTAAGAATTCCAGCTGAGAGCACACGCGCACTTAAGTGGTTTAGGCTACTATTAGTACTGCTGCAAGTGGTACATTGTGCCCGAGCTTACCTCAAGCTAACCCATCGTCAACAAATGATTTTGTATTGTCTCGACTTTTATATAACTGAATGTCCCACAAAGAGGGAAAACTGGCATGATCGCATTTCCTGATGTGTCTCAAACAAGTGTTTCAAAAGGGAGGCAGCGATGCTAAGAAAGGTGGTAATTCAATGGTCCGAAATGTTTCTGAAACAGCCGAAATTGGCAATTGTTTGTAATCAGTGAATGTTGGACATACGTTGTGCAGATAGAAAATCTAGTTTTTGCCAACTTCTCCGTTCGACAACCCATAAAAACCGCAGTGGCTGTTGGGGCATTACGGTTGTGAAATTAATCTTAAAATGAACCGTATTTACGGGCATCCCAGGAAAGGAAAAAGAAGTTCAGTTGGTGGTGTTAGAGACATTATTCAACGTTAGTTGACACGAGGTTACTGCTCCATTTACTGATTACATCGATATTGGACGGAGTAATTTCGACTTACTCGTGAATATGAGTCAAATGTCTCGAATTAATCGTTTGGTGGAGATACGGGAAAGTGGGGACGCATCCGTACCTGAAAAATTAGTACACCTAACAACTGCTGAAAACATCCTTGCTGAAAACTTCTTGTCGTCATGGTTCAAAATACACCCTGATATTATCTTGGCGTTACCCTAAAACCTAGCAGTGGGACAACCTGTTGTGTGAGATCCTCATTCAGCAAAGGCCCATTACACATTTGAAATATCCACTACCCATGGAAAGCCATATTGACTTATATACACGGTAGATGTTAAAGAGGTCGGTGAGAATGTTTCCGAAGCATGCTTTTATTTTGTATAACGTTTGAATAAAATATTCAGATTTTTTTCACAACGAGTTCCCACTTAGGCAATCAAGTGTTCAATTGGTGAGATTCAGTAAAATGGCAACTATATCAACTTTCTGCATTGAGAAGCACTTGCGAACAGAGAGAACATGTCCATGCTGGCCAGCTGTCTTTTACCACAGTCTACATCATCGAACAGGTTGATTGGCTCAGAACTATCTTTCACGCCTTTCTGAGTCACTGATTACATTACGGGCTGAAGAAGGTGTGCCAACTACCAAGCTAAGTTGCACTGTGGTGGAGTAGACGTAGAGAGTACTTGTCACAGAGCTGCATCAACCCTTTGGAGTTTGGGCAGGCCATACAGTTGCGGAGTGCGTGACCCCCCTAGGTTTGGTTGCTTTTGCCGTTGCTTGATAAACGGAGTGTTCCTCGAGCACTGCGGGTACTTCCCCGTTGAAGCGTCACTCAAATTTGTTAGCACTGTCTAGTGAAATGTCTTGAAGGAATTTTGTCGTCAGTTAGCCCTGGTTGAATTCGTAGTACGTAGTCGACATTATCAATGCCCATTACACCGGAGCTTCTGCTCAGATGCAGGATTATCATGCACTCCCTGGACCTTAGCTCAGGAAGGACATCGGTCTGTTTTTGTGGCCACTAGGACAAAGGCTGGCTCACCACACACAGAACAACAACAACAATGGGCGACCCATTTGGTCCGTTACTTGCCGACATTTTAGATGTCCATCCTGAGCAGAACGCCTGTTTTACAAGAGTGACGGCATTGCTACGCTGTTGAAAACACGTCTCACGACGACCATGAAACGCACACTGCACCGAACCTAATTGGTCCTGTCGTCCCTTACCACCGAACCCAGGAACTATTACCGAACTCACCGCCGTCGTTTGAAGCCAGCTCTCACATCGCTTCTGAATTATTGTGTCAGCGACGGCCAAAAAGACCTGGCTATTTATAACACAACACTAAGGCAAAGGACGCACGTAACCCGTAGCCCGAGTACCGACATAGAACACATGTTCACGCATCAAGTCTTATTGATTTGATGACGCGCGCATGTGGTCAAAACGGCCCGGAATCGTAGCCAATCAAATGTAAAGCGAGTCAGTCGTCAAGGTCAACGCCGGCTAATCGGAGCTCGACCAAATAAGCGACTTGTCCTGCGCTGCGTACATGGCATAAGCCACTTACGCGTGGAAGACAGAGCAGAATTTACACAACCGGGTCAATTTACACATTCCAGTTTTAGTACACAAAACGTTTGTGGACAGCACAATGTCTCAATCAGGTCAGGGTGTGACAAGCCAGAAAGGACGGACGTCATCGATGCTCGCCACTTGCTGATATGCTGATCACAAATAAACCTGGGGCAGGCTCATCGGGCACGTTGTGAAGCAAAATTTCGAAGTTTTCCGCAGTTAACAAGTGGAAGCCACTCCACTGCGTACAGAAAGACTTGTTCACTGTGAGCGGGTTATCCTGGTAACTGATGTTTATCGACGCGGGCGCGTATATACACGTGCTTGTTGATCCGAGTGGTTTCGGTCCGTTTCTCAGTGCTTTAAACATCGGTTTTAATCTAAGATAGGTTCATGTGTACAATGGCGTGAGTGAGTTTGTATTCTACATGGCGTTCCCGACTTGAAAATTTGAATTTAGACCAATCTCAATTGGATGCACCTCCGTGAAGGTCCGACGTTTTATACACCACTCAAAACATTCTAACACGTGTCCCTAGTTAGTGCCTGTGTGGTTGATGGTTAGAAACATTACACTGTTTTACACAAGTACGGCCTTCGATGCAGCCAAATTTCAGAGGTAATAGGGTATGCATCGTGTGGCTTCGTCGGTGTGCAATAAACCCCATTAAAAGTTGCGTGAGTTAACTTCAGGTTATTTTTCAATGTCGTCTTCCCTCAGATGCGTTACTCCAGACCCACTCCGATGAAGCTATTGATGGCGGTCCTGAGACCGTTTCTTCCGAGCGCTTTGTGCTGGAAGTGCTTCACGTGCTGCAGTTAATCAACCCACAACTTTACTGTAGGCCGTATCTCAAAGTTATTTCAAGTTTCTTGAAATACGATACCTGAGGACGTTGTGGACACAACTAAGAAATTAAATTCGATTGGTGGTAATTTTTAGTTTTCCTAAATGTATTGTAGAGATTTTCAAACCTAGCGAAACTGCACTCCACCCAAATTATCGTCATACCTCGAAGCACACATACTTAATGCGATCACATCATAATCTGTATCAATTTTTCACTTGCATCTTGATGTTTGTCTGTTTTCAGCCGAGTTGAACTGAGTTGACTTTGAGTGACAAAATCTAATCACTTATTCGGTGGACGGAAATGCACAAATATCGCACTCTCATGGCAGGTTTTGTGACCCACTTTGCGCTTTCAACATTTGCAGTCAAGCAACTGTACTCTGGTTTCTTTCGATCGCAAGGACTCTAAATAACTTTAACGGAATAGACTTTCTAAGCACATATACATAGTTGTCCAGCCTAAAGATACCAGTGGAGGGGTCAACCAAACGGTCTCCTTTGAGAATGGGAAAGGTAATCCTGGCCGTGCATCGGCAGCGAATATGGAACCATTAAGGAGCGTACTCCATTATTCACACAAGTTTGTGACAACCCTTCGTACAGTGCACCTGCCCCCCTGAACACCCGGCGAGCGACACTGGAATATTCACTCTACCTCTGGGATATTTATGCATTTGTTCTTGGTAAATAAGAACACATTCTTTGCACGCCGTGTAGCTTACGACAGGATAGCAGGCTGTGCTCCTCCTTCACGGGCTTTTGATGCTTGGCCAGTCAGAATAACGGACAGCACTGGACTAGCGGACTGGGGTTGGAACATCGATTACCTGTGGGTTTGGCCAACCTGAAAAAAGTGTAAGATGTCTGCGCCTAATCTCTGGTTCTACAAACGACAGAGTGAATAAATGAAATTTGTTCGTGGTAAACCGAACAGACGCCGAAACTTACAACGTGACGCAACTTGCGATATCTGAAGTAAGATCGGGTGAGTTTTCTCGGTGATGTGACTGAAACATGCAAGCCAGTCGACTCTACTCTGAATGCCCGTGACTCCGGGTAACGTGGACGCACCAGGGGACAGTGTTCTTCCGGAGTAGGAGTTCGAACAGCAGTTCTGAAAAGAGAAACAATACGGGCAAACATGAGCCGAAGGCCCAGTAATCGATGCACACGACTTACACAAACGAAAGCTAAAACGGCACCGACAACACAGCAGCACGCCCCGTTACACAACTCAAATTCAATTCGTGCGCGCTCGCTGGTTTCGGTTGCACGTTACAGTGACAACGAAAGACGTTTGACCTTGAAAGTTGCCTATCGCAAGGCATTATTTTGCGAGGCCTGTGAGAATGATTCTCATGGCTACAGCTTTTTCCCATTTCTAGCAACAATGTAACGATATTGTTTTTTGTGACTCATCACGCGCGGTGGATATAGAGGTTTCAAATAATCGTCCATTACCTGCAGTCTTTCTGACATTGAGATCTGCCCGTTAGTCTTCGCGTATATGAGTCGGGCTACATTACTCATAAACAAGGCTGCACTTCACACGGCAATAATTCAGAATTGACTGTGTAAACCTATTGTTTTGCTTTCCACACAGACAACCTCATTTCTATGCAGTGCTTTTTGCAATTGTGCTAACCACGTTAATTCGCCTCTAGACTAAGGTTTCAAGTCGGTAAGCTAAGGTTTCTTCTAAATGAAATCACTTTTGTGCTACTTAAACACACCTGTTATACATCGATCTAAATCCGCCAGTAGTTTATGCGATACCTATCGGCCCGGCAACTTTATATTTTTATACACATGTATTTTGAAGAGAAGGGTGTCTACTTATTCCAGTTTGGGCTTGCAATTGCATCTGTGCTCATCTAGGACAATTGA
Source organism: Paragonimus westermani (assembly GCA_008508345.1). Lineage (NCBI taxonomy): Eukaryota > Metazoa > Platyhelminthes > Trematoda > Plagiorchiida > Troglotrematidae > Paragonimus > Paragonimus westermani. The sequence continues at coordinate 5,210 of QNGE01000506.1, read as the reverse complement.
CTTATCCTAAATGTCCAACCACATCACTGAGCAGATACCTATGTTCAGGCTGCTTTCCTACCTGCCCCTCGTTCACACAGAAGTCGCAGTCTGTGTCTCAATCACACACGCAAATAGCGGAAGCACGCGCTGTAATACATATATTGGTTACCATAATGTTATGCGTGGTGGCTAATATGAAGCACGATGTTGTGTATATTCGGACCGTATTTGGTCGTATGACTACTGAGAGACAAAGTGGGCGCCAAAAGTCTTTCTTCGCACCATCCATTTACAATGCCATTTTCAGCGTGTGTTCGTGACCATGTGACTGCCAATGTTGTGTTGTGAATGATATAATCACCAAGATATTTTTATCCGCCAGTCACAGTGCCGTAAATCGGCCATCTCCTAGAAAAGAATTGAGATTTCGGGTGTTACGTATAGCGGGCGAGTTGAGGGTAATGCTATCTTGCAGTTCTTTATTTATGTCTTCCAGTAGCTTGCCACTTGGGTCACTACCTCCTCCAGCGTGTGCAGCAAAACGTTCTCAGAGATCCTGAATTACGTGGAACGAATGAAAACAATGAGGTAACGGTTCAAACAGTGTGTCACCGTACCTCTGTATTTTTCCATCCGGTTATATTATCCAGCGTAAAAAGATTTTTCAACGGAATCCTGTTATCAGCAAGACGATTGAACACAAAGAACCGCTTCCGCGTGCATCAAAAATGGTTATGCAAACATGATTGTTCCTCGACTAATCCACACATATGATGAATGGAAAAACGTACGGAATATGAACAACTTACGGGGGTCGGGACAGAACAACTGGATAGATGAGAGTGTCCGGGCAGAGTGTGCACGCTCAGGGAACTATTGAGATCAGGGTGTGAGAATTCATGTTAGCAGGGGAAACCAGGCATCCATTCAGCGTCCGTTTTCAGTCCGATACTCCATAAAATGAAGAAGACAGTAGCCTCAATAAACCCAGCGTCACTGCTCTTCTGTGTAAGAGGCCATATCATGAGCATTGTGTGCAGACCTGGTGTTCTTGTCTAGTAAATGATGTTGAGGTCCTAGGCGGATGTAACATAGGTTTACGAATTTCTTCGCTGAAATTCGCGGAATATGGCACTCCAGCGGACCTAAGTACCTTGATCTCCACTCCTTAAGAAGGCCTGGACACGCAGAAGGGGAAAGATTTCTACCGAAGCAGAAGCGAGAGAAAATAGGCTATGGCAAACCTGCCGAAATTTTGGGAAGTGAGTCGTACGTTTACTATATGACTTCCAAGTCTTTTCTAGCCTTCGCCTTCATTGTAGCCATTGGTCGTGGTATTGTGAGTAGAGATTGCGCGTGATCAGGCTGTAGAACATAGACGCCTGTTCGTCAAACCATACGCCTCAATGGAAGTCTGCTTCAACTCCTGCCCAATCATTTCACTTTCTAGAAAGCATGTAAGGTCCCACTTACTGGTGGATTCACTTCGCTGTATTAACTTGAAAATATTCTCGTAACCACACTGCCAATTCGGCTTATGCCCGATTGAAGTGAGCATTGAATGGAGCAGACAGATCACGTCGACCAACGTTAGGCTGATGGTAGGAAGTTATCACATGAAGTTGTAGCTAACTGCTCATGGTGGTAATAAATACATTTCATTTCCAGTCCAATTTTAATAGTGATTATACATCAAATTTATATCAGCTGTCATCACCTATTTCACAGGTTATCGGGTGTGTAAGTTAACGGAAAGTGATTGACCACACACACTATGCACGCTCATCATTGCCTCACTACCTGCTCCATCTATTACCCGAATCAAGGGTTCCAGTTATTTCCTCAACATGTCTCGCCATCAACTGAACGAAACTTCTGGCGTGTCTGATGATAATGTTTCCTGCAACAAAAACGGGGTTGCTCATGCTCTATAGAATATTCAGTCAACTATAATTCCGACAATGACACAAACTCACCCGTTAACGGTCCACCGAAGTAAACATTTACCGTCTGCGGATAAATTCCAGCCTCCTGCATAATCTTAGTTTCCGAGGTTTGTTCTTCCTTTGAGTACATTTCGGTTCGCACTGCACAATAGTGGTTAAACTCTCGAATTCTGGTTCCTGTCCAGGGATACACCGGGCACGCGATTATGTGATGCACTGCTTCAACGGTGGCCACTGGCTTCAGAAGCAGAGTCGGTTTTGATCACAGGGCTTGGGATAAGTAGCCGGTTGATGTCCAGTTTCTTGCACCAGCGAGCTTTGACAATTGCCTTGTGCTGCGGCAGATGAAAAAACTCCCCTTTAATAGTCGTTCGAAATCTTCGATAGTAAGCAAAGCAGAATGTCTAATACTAGCTAATCATCGAGAAAATCCCTGGTCAAGTCTCCACCAGGGCCACGCAATCCACCTCCCGGGTACCATGGGTTGGAATGGAGGAGGGAAGCGATATTGGAATGACCTCTAGCAATCCTGGTTTGGCCATGTTAGCGTACAGGATCGGAACCGGCGCTGGTGTCACCATGGTCCTTTCCAGGCCCCTGGATGACGCAAGCAATACATCCTGGTTATGAGAACAAAACTTGAGCCAAGAGAGGACAATTAACTAAATAAAGCAGTCCCTCACAGATTGTCTACGGCTGGTGATAAACAGAGCTGCGAAGCACATGAAAGATGTAAGCAGAGGAGGAGAGGAGAGGGTCACCATCACGTCACTCAGATCCTGGACATTGCGTCACAACGCCAGATCGGAAAATACTGCCAGCCAACACGCATCAGGCTTACGCTTGAAGTCCGTAACCGTGGTGGTTAAAATCATTTCGGACGGAGGGTTGTTCAACCTATTTAGGACTCCATATGGGGAAAATCTGACCCGAATTTGAGTCCTAGCTTGCTTTCTTAATAAACACCAATTCATGCCCTATGAGTGGTGAGCTTTCACCGCAAGAGTCAGCTGCTCAGTTGAATCGTCGTAGTCGGATATAGCAGCAACGATCGCTCTTAAACGCGCAAAGTTAATGGTCAGTGAAGAAGTTGTGGTGATCAAACCGCACGCCGAAAAAATGCACACTAGGTGGGAAAATACGAGTTCGCCGGATAATGACGATGGCAAAATGTGAGAAATCAACTAATTCTGGCTCAGCAATTTGTAATGGTCAAAAATATTCTCTTACTACCCTAAGTGAATGCAGGCGTAGTTCACTGAGTTCCGTGACAAAAATTGAACGAATGCAACAGGACTGTTACGGGAGTTTTAGCAAGTTAAAGAAATAATGAGCTTGACTTACAGAAAGGGTTCAAGAGGACCGCCACAATATTCCAAATTACCATCATCCGGGAAGTGAGGATATTCCGAGATTACCGTGGGCGTCTGAAACGCGGTCGGTACTGCGACGATGTTCGGAGTACAGCGGAGCTGAAAATGGATGAGATCCGTGTAGTATCGTCAAGCAACTTCGCCACAGGTAGAAGAGCAGAAAGACGTGCGTGCACAAAACTCCGTTGTTATTGCAAGGTCATTTTTAATCAATTTGAACAACATGCAGCGATGACGCAAAACGTTGTTGTATAATAGTAAGGCATCGTTAGTGAACAAAACCAAGAAAAAACCCTACAGTACTCACCCTCTGGATTATTTGTGGAAGCTGAAATGCTAGATAATCGTGCGATAATTAAAAAGGGAGGAACATGAAGTTTGTCAATGTAAACGTGCTGGTAAGTTAACATGTCTACCGGAACGCGTAGTTGGACGAGGCGGAGATGGGTTAGGGAAGGTTGATAATTTTGTGTGAGTCTGTTCGGTAGACGGATGGGGATGAGGTGCTCTCAAGCCACTACTCTCTATTGCGGTTGAAGATTCAAATGTGTGAAAAGTGGAAGGGATAGATGTTTCAGGGTTTTTCGGTCCGGCTCCATGGCTACATGCATGAGAGGGAAATTCCCAGTGCGTGTCGACGTAGACCGGCTTGAGACGGTCAATACTCACAGTAACCTGCTTTCCGGAACGTTCCATCGTGAAAACTTTATCCGGTTGCGGGATCCCTTTAAATGATCCATCGCAAGGTGGTCTAAGTGAGCGCTGAACTGAATAACAACGAACGAAAACATGAGTGCAAGTCAGAAAATCCTTGTTGAGTTGTTGAGGCCAAGAATGTTGCCGAGTCGGAATGGCACGGAGTGTTTCCATGTGCGACTGGAGGCGGCGCACGTAATTCAACGGATCCATTACAGTCTGTGTGTTTTGGCCGAAAAGATCACCTGACCGGCAAAGTGGTGTTCCGTAGGCTAATTCAGCGGTGGAACATTGTATATCCTCCTACAAGACAGATATGATGCTCAGTAATGTGAAAACGTTCAACAATCCCATTCGAGGCAGGATGATATGCAGCCGTCCTGATGTGTTCACAACTCAACAGATGCGTTAAGTCGCGGAACAGGGCTGACTATAATTGTGAGACTTGGTTTGTAGTAACGAACAACGGAACGCCAAAATTGGCAATCCAATGTTCGAGGAACGCTCTAACGACTGTCTCTGACGAAATGTCACTAAGGGGAACGGCCACAGACCATCGTGTAAATCGGTCGACACATGTAAACAAGAACGTTTTGCCGTTTGATGGGGGTAATGGGCCAGCCAAGTCAACATGGACGTGAGAAAAACGTGCGTCCGGAGTGTGGGAAATTTCCAGGAGCGGTGACGGCGTGGCAATTTACCTTGCTCTTCTGGCAATGAAGACATGATTTTGTCCACCAGCGCACATCTTTGTTCATATTAGGCCAAATATAACGGACAGCAATTAATTTGAGTGTGACGCGGACACCAGGGTGGGACAAAGAATGCAAATGGAGAAAAATGGGTCGACGAAGAGAAATGGGTAGAATTGGACGTGGGATGCCCGCGGAAGTGTCACATACGTTAGTGGATTCGGAAGACGGTAAGGGGATAGGGGGACACTGAAAGGGTGGGGTGCATATGGATGGAAAGTCAGAATCAGACGTTTGAGTTTCAGCGATTTTCTTGAGATTTATATCTTGCGGGCCAAAAACCGATTTGATATGTAGTCTTGAGAACGCATCAACAACCACATGGGAGCTTCCATGGACGTGTCCAATATCCGTTGTGAATTGCGCTATAAATACGAGGTGTCAAATTTCGCGAGAAGAATATTTATCCTGACTGGCATTGAAGGCGTATATTAAAGGTTTGTGGTCTATTAAAACAATGA
>QNGE01000505.1:261606-273002 GCA_008508345.1 Paragonimus westermani | reverse complement strand
TATATGCTATCTGTCAATTGTGTAGCATTACACGGCGGCTGAAAACTCATGAATATTAGACCCGCTTTCAGGAGCTGTAAGCGTCACAGTGATCATTGAAAAAGAGCCTTCCAGTCAAGAATCTCATAGATTTTATGGTTACTCGCATACAACTTCCCCTATAGAGGACAAACCTCGAAAGATTTTTGTAACAGTGCACGGCACCGTTTCAGTGAACGTTTTTTGTTTACAATGGGTTTGATGATGGCTAATGATCAGTGGAAAAAAACACGCGAAGGAGGTAAGTTGTTGAATGCTCCAGCCTCGAAAACCATTCGACCTCATGGACCGCGCTGTTTTAGTCAGTTAGCTGTTCCGCTATAAGGAACAAGAGTCTCTAACTTGCTAGTCCTCTGTGTATGGTATACAAAACGGAACGTTTGCAGCCCGGAAATTTGGACCCAGTGGGTAGCTCGACGTTCGCTTCTGAACCGCCCCTCGTTGGAAAGTCTTTATTGTTCTTCCTCTTTTGCTTATCCTCAATTTATCACTCTACGATGATGACGCCGACATTTGACGCGCCATTGACACGAAAATGAAAATAGCCAGCCTCCTGTTATCATTCACACTTCCAACCCCAACATTTTCAAGGGTCAGGTTAGGAGAACTTTTATTCTCAAAGTCCATAGTCAAATCGGTATGCCAAGCTTTATCCTGCGCATCAAAAACAACACACTCGGTTTGCCCGTCAACTATGGTCCTTGGGTGGACTCAGGCTTCATCTGGTTTAAACGTGTCTTTGCGTAATTAACAGCAGATTTTTCGGGTTAAGGAACAAAGCACTGCGCAACAACTCACAAAGGGTTATGTGTTCAAAAGAGCTTCAATTATGGCAGATCCAAAACAGGTCGTGAATTCCACAGGTAGGACCATCCACGTAGAACCTCTGACAGAGCGCTCACCACATCGCTGAGTGTATCTTGAAATTACCGCAGAGAGAAGTGTGAGCGCCGCAGGTGTGTCGTCTGCGTAACCTTTGATGTGTTGCCCAGTTCTCCCAAGCACTCTCAAGCACAATTCGATTGCATTTACTATAGTGTCAGGCTAGACAGTAGCTGTTCGTCGGATGTGAACAAAGTGTCCAGGTGTATTCGGGAAAATTCTGGATTTTGACAACCAGCTCACCGTTCAACCCAACATACTTTTGTCATCAAGCGGCCTGTCTTCCAGCAGACATCTGTGAGAAAGAACTGACCGTCAGCAGGTGCTGATCACACCGCGCCAGTTTTTAATAAAAGGGGTCATATGCCTCCAGACAGTTTCAGACCGCTTGTTATCGCCAATTAATTTCAATCCTCCAATGAATTTATACTCATTGGGTACGGATGAAAGTTCCTGACCAACACACACACTTATTGGAGCCGCTTGCCGTTCAGCATCGCGTAGTAATAACAATAATAATATACATTTCTCAACGTATATGTGAGACGCAAGCTGGGTTATGCGCGATCACAGCAGATATTTACAAACCACACAAAAATGGATAAGAAACTAGCAGCAAAAACGTGAAGCCTTCCGTCAAGAAGGACGTGTTCAAAAGGCAAATGACTGTAGTTTACGAAACTTTAACGCACGGAACAGGGAAGGAGATGGTTTGTTCGCTTCGCAGATTTAGTCTCAAAAATGGGATGTTACACTAAGTAACTTTTTGCAAGGTTTTTGGGTGGGTAATTTTTTAAATAGTTCAAGGTCACTTCTGAAAGAATGTCCAAACGCATCTTTGAAGTATTTCCCCATTAGAAGATATAATTGGCGTCCGGAAGATATCACGACAGGTCAGCTTTGGCGAGGCAGGGAGGAAAATCTCAAAATCCAGCGAACGATTGGGCAGATTCCAACGCAGGATTTCGTCGATTCCCCGGAAACGTCAAAAATTGAAAATCTCGCGAACCGTTCAGCTAAGATGAGGTTCGGTGCGCCCATCCGTCGTAGAAAAATTTCCTCGCTCATTGGATAACATGGCGATCGGAAAGGAGAATGTAATTCCACACGTTAGATGAGAAACTGTGGAATTATAACGTTCACTAAGAAAGCAATATGCTAGCGGAATTTTTCGGACAAAGAACTCATATGATATTGTTATTTTCTCTATGATTATTAGAATATATAACCTTATTCACCGTTTGTTGTGGCATTCTGCTATGTAATTCGGATTTATTCGGGCATACGGAGAATTGAATCGACGGTTTGGAGGGCCGCATAAAGTGAGCGTGTGATAAATAAAACTTATATGACGTCGTTCTGCCGGACTTATTATTAAGCGCCGCGTTCATATTTCAAAGGGCGTTAGACGGCGGGGTGGTTATCTACTTGATGCGCATCTGACGGCTAAATGTTTCTCGGACCACACTCAAAAAGGTCATCAGGTGACACAGAAGGTTTGAAGATAGATGTTGTGTTTGTTAACGTAGGATAGCTGTCCTAATGATACACAGATTGGGAATAACACAACGTTTCGAGCAAGTTGTAATACTCAACGTTTCAACCACCTCGGGTGGCCTTCCTCAGGAGTGTTGTCACACTCCTGAGGAAGGCCACCCGAGGTGGTTGAAACGTTGAGTATTACAACTTGCTCGAAACGTTGTGTTATTCCCAATCTGTGTATCATTAGGACAGCTATCCTACGTTAACAAACACAACATCTATCTTCAAACCTTCTGTGTCACCTGATGACCTTTTTGAGTGTGGTCCGAGAAACATTTAGCCGTCAGATGCGCATCAAGTAGATAACCACCCCGCCGTCTAACGCCCTTTGAAATATGAACGCGGCGCTTAATAATAAGTCCGGCAGAACGACGTCATATAAGTTTTATTTATCACACGCTCACTTTATGCGGCCCTCCAAACCGTCGATTCAATTCTCCGTATGCCCGAATAAATCCGAATTACATAGCAGAATGCCACAACAAACGGTGAATAAGGTTATATATTCTAATAATCATAGAGAAAATAACAATATCATATGAGTTCTTTGTCCGAAAAATTCCGCTAGCATATTGCTTTCTTAGTGAACGTTATAATTCCACAGTTTCTCATCTAACGTGTGGAATTACATTCTCCTTTCCGATCGCCATGTTATCCAATGAGCGAGGAAATTTTTCTACGACGGATGGGCGCACCGAACCTCATCTTAGCTGAACGGTTCGCGAGATTTTCAATTTTTGACGTTTCCGGGGAATCGACGAAATCCTGCGTTGGAATCTGCCCAATCGTTCGCTGGATTTTGAGATTTTCCTCCCTGCCTCGCCAAAGCTGACCTGTCGTGATATCTTCCGGACGCCAATTATATCTTCTAATGGGGAAATACTTCAAAGATGCGTTTGGACATTCTTTCAGAAGTGACCTTGAACTATTTAAAAAATTACCCACCCAAAAACCTTGCAAAAAGTTACTTAGTGTAACATCCCATTTTTGAGACTAAATCTGCGAAGCGAACAAACCATCTCCTTCCCTGTTCCGTGCGTTAAAGTTTCGTAAACTACAGTCATTTGCCTTTTGAACACGTCCTTCTTGACGGAAGGCTTCACGTTTTTGCTGCTAGTTTCTTATCCATTTTTGTGTGGTTTGTAAATATCTGCTGTGATCGCGCATAACCCAGCTTGCGTCTCACATATACGTTGAGAAATGTATATTATTATTGTTATTACTACGCGATGCTGAACGGCAAGCGGCTCCAATAAGTGTGTGTGTTGGTCAGGAACTTTCATCCGTACCCAATGAGTATAAATTCATTGGAGGATTGAAATTAATTGGCGATAACAAGCGGTCTGAAACTGTCTGGAGGCATATGACCCCTTTTATTAAAAACTGGCGCGGTGTGATCAGCACCTGCTGACGGTCAGTTCTTTCTCACAGATGTCTGCTGGAAGACAGGCCGCTTGATGACAAAAGTATGTTGGGTTGAACGGTGAGCTGGTTGTCAAAATCCAGAATTTTCCCGAATACACCTGGACACTTTGTTCACATCCGACGAACAGCTACTGTCTAGCCTGACACTATAGTAAATGCAATCGAATTGTGCTTGAGAGTGCTTGGGAGAACTGGGCAACACATCAAAGGTTACGCAGACGACACACCTGCGGCGCTCACACTTCTCTCTGCGGTAATTTCAAGATACACTCAGCGATGTGGTGAGCGCTCTGTCAGAGGGTCTACGTGGATGGTCCTACCTGTGGAATTCACGACCTGTTTTGGATCTGCCATAATTGAAGCTCTTTTGAACACATAACCCTTTGTGAGTTGTTGCGCAGTGCTTTGTTCCTTAACCCGAAAAATCTGCTGTTAATTACGCAAAGACACGTTTAAACCAGATGAAGCCTGAGTCCACCCAAGGACCATAGTTGACGGGCAAACCGAGTGTGTTGTTTTTGATGCGCAGGATAAAGCTTGGCATACCGATTTGACTATGGACTTTGAGAATAAAAGTTCTCCTAACCTGACCCTTGAAAATGTTGGGGTTGGAAGTGTGAATGATAACAGGAGGCTGGCTATTTTTATTTTCGTGTCAATGGCGCGTCAAATGTCGGCGTCATCATCGTAGAGTGACAAATTGAGGATAAGCAAAAGAGGAAGAACAATAAAGGCTTTCCAACGAGGAGCGGTTCAGAAGCGAACGTCGAGCTACCCACTGGGTCCAAATTTCCGGGCTGCAAACGTTCCGTTTTTGTATACCACACACAGAGGACTAGCAAGTTAGAGACTCTTGTTCCTTATAGCGGATCAGCTAACTGACTAAAACAGCGCGGTCCATGAGGTCGAATGGTTTTCGAGGCTGGAGCATTCAACAACTTACCTCCTTCGCGTGTTTTTTTCCACTGATCATTAGCCATCAGCAAACCCATTGTAAACAAAAAACGCTCACTGAAACGGTGCCGTGCACTGTTACAAAAATCTTTCGAGGTTTGTCCTCTATAGGGGAAGTTGTATGCGAGTAACCATAAAATCTATGAGATTCTTGACTGGAAGGCTCTTTTTCAATGATCACTGTGACGCTTACAGCTCCTGAAAGCGGGTCTAATATTCATGAGTTTTCAGCCGCCGTGTAATGCTACACAATTGACAGATAGCATATACAGTAGGCCAGAAGAAGTGACCAGCTCCTTGACCGCTGTGAGCAGGGCTTCAAGAAGTATGTCGCTGGGGCTGACAGTTGTCTCCATGACACCTGAGTGTAGCCAACACAATGCCGAGAAATTACCAGCCGCGTTGTTATCATCGGTCCTGGTATAAGATAAGACGGGGAAATCAAAGGGACTGTGCTAAAATGTCAACGTAGAACCTGATGGGGGTCTTTATCGGCCGTAGTGTAAGAGATATTGGGCCTGGCAGGCCAGAGCCGAGGCACTCCAACTTGCGCATTATAAGTAGACGGTAAGTGATGAAACGAAAAAGCCGGATTAGTGACGACCCACTCCTTGAGATAATGTGGAAATTGAGGAATACCTTCGGGAACGAGCGAGTGACACCCGTTGTGCGCGATGACGGGAAAATATGTTGTCCGCCAAAATGACGTTTCAGGGTTGAAACGAATTGGAAACGGTCACTTAGGTACGAGAAAAGATTTTTCAAACTTTTCGTGAAATATTAAAGCGCGTTTCTCATACCACGTACATAGTTGCGTTGCATTGGGAAAAGTCGAATATACCCAAAAATTGCTCATAATTGCACTTTTGTTGATAAAAATGTTTTGCTTCCTTTTCGATAAGGACACCATGTTCATCTTGGTGATTGTTTTGCATCCTGAAAATCCTTCCATCTAAATTTTCATGGTAGAATACACGCTTCTACCCTGCGGAGACGCTCAGTTCCGCGTGACTCCGCAATTGCAGAGGAATTTGTCATTAACGTCCATATTGCTTTGGCGTTGCACTTTACACCAAACATCAAAGCGAATTTCTTCGGAAGCTATGGTGTCACGTTTGTGAGTCAATTATCTGTCTGAATCATATGTTCAACTTGTTTCCCTGTCAGTATTTTTCGTAAAAACCGGCCGACGACCGGCGATTCCTAGAAACGAACGCACTTGACTCCATCACGTCGTTGCTTCTAAATACAGTCCACGTGGTATATGTGGTCATTAGTCGTGTCTCACTCAATCACTGACAACATGCCCACTGTCTATTTTATCACTCACTAACTGTGCTTCAGTGTAGCTTGTACGCAACTCAATACCCACTTATCAGACAACTGATTACCCACTTTCGTGACTGTTGTTTCTACTTTGGTAATACTGATCTTTATTTTCATCACTTCAGCTACAAAAGTTTAATCTTCCTACGGTGGGTACTTATAATTCTGATGACCTTTGGACAGTGTTCCCTCAAGCTGCTGACTTCATTGGTGGCCAGCAGTATGTTTCCTCAATTTTGCCTGCCCAAATTCTTTCTTTAAGATTTCAGAATGCCATTCCAGCAATTTCACGGTTGTAGTATCTTCAGTGTCGGAAAACCTTTTTACAGAATTGGAGATGGTTGCTATGGTATATCTTAAACGGTTCGAATGCGACTTCATCTGGACCTCCGCTGTGTTCCTTGTCAAAATTATCAATCAATTAGGCCACCAGGACGGAGCAGCCATTTGTATGAACGCTTACTGCACACCTGGGCGCTGTACATAGCTCAAGCCAGCTAGACGGAGCAGCTTGTAGGTATCAGAATAAAAAACGCGTGCAATATTGCATCAGCGCACATGATAACAATCACAACATTTTTGTGAGACAAGCTGAACAACAGTTTCCGTCAAATGATCTCTTGAAGATGTGACTGGAACTGGCGGTCGTTTGATCAGGATATGTTCCGGAAGTGTTCCTTGGAGAGCCACCGCAAATTTGTAATATACTTTGTGTGCACTACCGTGTTTCCAGAATCCAAGAAATTTATTGAGTGGTGTACTGTCCAGTGTTCGTAGTGGACTATTTCTTCTGAAGCTCTGTAGGTTCGCCATTCGTCCACCATTATTATTACAGTGTTAGGTTGAAAGTGAAAGATATAAATAATATAACCTGCCTAGCCTAACGTGTCTTTGGGTGGCGGGTAATGAGGTGGCCCTGTCTCGTCTGTTTTCAGGGCAGACCACAAAAAACGCCTTTCGCGTTTCCATTCTATGCCCCCAAGTACCAAAGCTTTTGGAAAGTGACACACGATGGTACTTCTTCTCCATGAACATTGATTCATCTGTTTCAGCAATGGACTAAGTTTCATCTTTTTGGTGAATTCCATCAATTTTGCCATAGTAGCAGCGTTGTTCGTTAAACTTATTTCGCAGTCTGCTTGGACCTACCATCCTCAATGGAGGGCGTATGCAACGACGAAAGTTAACGACTGTCGAATCGTTCGCTAACGACCCAAGTTCACACCCAATTACGCGTAATCTGTTGATACGGCAAATGCCTCTCAATATTCAACGACAAAGATAATCTATCTCCGAGAAGGTTAACGAGAAGGCGCTCGTAATAACGGGATTTCATACGGCACTAGTTTATCAGTCTACAAGAAAATTGTCTCGCCTCGAATGTGAAAATTCTCAGAAATCAAAGAAAGAAAGTGCCTGCACAACAACTCGACAACCAGGCACCGATCAACAATGGTGGACGATAAAACGGGTTGAGCTCACTCAAACTAATCGCCTATTGTTGGATCGGAGCAAAACGAGTTGGTGCGTCGAGAAACGACGGGTATCATAAGTCACTCGGAAAAAAACCGAAAAGATTTCTAATTTCGGCATTTGGAGGTTTACAGGACTCGCACCAAATAGGGGTAAGGGAGACGGTCAAAGTAGATGGTGTAAAAACAAAGATGAGTAATGTATTTTATTTAGGGAAGAGTGCAAAGCGTAGGGCCACCTTTCAACGTCAATCGAAGCTCAACAACATCAAAATAACGCAACTGACTTTGACAAAATCAACAACGACCATCTTGAAACTTACTATCAACGTGGTCGCGAAGAACGTTATGTTGTTCCCATACACTCTCTGTCGCGAAATCAAAAACGTTTCTTCCAGCGTGAGACATGTTTTTCGGAACACTGGACCCTCCAAAATGAAGTGGTGTCGCTGGCATGATTCAAACCGTTTTTCGCCATTTGACAGCTTGTCATAAACAACCCTACCTCAGGCCGGCTGAATTTGTGTATTTCTCTGACCTAGAGTTTACTAAGGTTTCAGGCCGGCTTCGAGAGATACTTGGTACCAGTAAAGTTTAGCCACTTGGATGAGGGAGTATCAGTACGTGTAGTCGCCATTCGGCCGCGAGTCAGTAAGCAAATTAATCAATCCCATACGTAATGTCAGATCCCTTTGCTTTATGCGTGATAAACCGTTACAGTTAGCCGGTTCTACCGTAGGCATTGAGCACTAGTTTGTGTCCGATTGCCTGTCTGGGTCTACACAAAGATGGGTTTCAGCATCTGTTAACTTGTATCGTCAGGTAGCCTGATGAAACCCATGGTGCATCAGTGAAGACAACACCGTATGACACCGCGAAGCTTTCGAAGGAGAATCACATTGTTGCATGCGTCAACCGCCGTCGTAACAGTAGATAAGCCTCCGCGGTGGCCATGATTCGCTGATATGGCAAGGATGTTTAGGTACGTCCTTGGTGGGATGAATAATGGTTGTTTTGCTCATATTTCCAAACCGCATGGTTGGGCATTATAAAATTCCCGTAAGATATGCCCCGCTTCTCTGTAATAAACGACACGTTGATATATAACATATGGACTCTGCCCCTTTGCTTCAGAAAACAATCTCAGGGATACGCTTTACAGAGCTACCTCCTTGGGCAGTAAAAGTTTGTGTTGGCTTTATCCCAACTAACTTGGTTGTTCAGTCGGAATCGGTTAAAGACTGATTACTCGGGCAACGGTTACGACAATTACACGCGGGCCATCTAAATGCTGCATGGGACGAATATAGTTTAATGCAGTACGATGTTATCAAAAATCCAGTCACTGAAGGACGGAAGTAAACTAGTTGGTGATGGGGATCTTACGGCTTTTAACCTACCCTCGAGACGCGCTTAGCTTCTATCCGGGAGCACTGTCGAACGCTGACCGCAAGTGGCCAACATTTCGCTCGCATTACTAGCCCGTAAAATGGTTGGTAAATATTGGGATACGAAAACTCCTCGATATCCTGCCAACCGGGCCCGCAGAAATCTAAAAGGAAATAATTGTACACGCTTAAACCTGTATTGGGCTGATATTTGAGACAACCGAATTCACCGCGTAGAAGTTATTGAGTCAGAAAGACTAGTCTAGCGCACGTTTTGATATATAGTTCGTCGAACGTTGATTAGCTGATGAGACCGTTCAGTCTTAGGAGTAACAACTTCGACGAGTAATGTCACGTCCTTTGTTAGGCTGACATTTGGTCAGCCGGAAATAAGTTTGTCGTGGCGGCCAAATAAGATAAACCAACCTGCCAGCCGAGGGCTTATGCGCAAACATCTCGTGTTGCTCAGCGAGCAAATTTCATGCAACACCTGGCTGGCGCATAGATATAAACACACCATTCAGGCGTATCTCACTTTGGGCCATGATAGTTGGGTTGACGGCTGAAGGAACAGTCCTTCGACGGCGGTATCCATCTCGTCATCTCGTTTTGAACCCTTGTAAAGACCGAGTCGTGTGTGCCGTACTTGCCTAGTTAGCTCCCCGGGACCTCCTTAGGAAATCGCGCCCTCTGCTACCTTCTGTTAAATCGGTCCAGAACGGCGCCGTCGAAGTCTGTCTAGTGAAGAGCCACAACTGATGGTTTTGGCATGTTTTTCCGGCTGCGTGTTACTTTTGAAACAGTTGAATACGGCCACTGACCAGGTTATTCCTTGAGGGTACACAACACCAATCCCGGATTGTATAAACAACGCCTCCTACTGATTTATAAGCACTGCTGTTAATCCAATTCGAGCAATCTGCTCTTACGAAAATGGTTGGAATTGGCGGCGCGCTTCATCAGCACTGAACAAAGCGGATACAACATTTCATGCAATATGTGAAGATTGCTTTAGGGACAATGGGGATTAGAAAACCCAGGATTTCCGTGGTATCCTTGTAGGCCTTGACCCTGAACCACACTGTCACATCCAAGTTTCCGTCAGAAATACCTGCATCACGACCTTCCTGCAGCCACCGTGACAGCGATCTTACTGTCTAGTGGGCATGTGTTCGAACTAAAATCTGCCCCCTATCCAAGATTCGTGGGTCCCAAAATCTGAAGTCCACAGTGACGATGTAGCCGAACAAGGACAAAACAGCTGCCCACCACTTAGCTGATGGTCAGCGGGACTAACCGTTTGTGACAGCATCTGTGTTTGAGTGATTGGGAGACCAGTAAACCGAACGGATTTTTGCCCATCATTTTACAGCACCGCATGTTCCTTTCCTGGTGTGAATAAAAATTTTCGATATCAGCTTGGAGCTGACATCCGAGGTTGACATTTGTTTCTATCATATAGCGTATTATTGATCAACTCAGAGTTCCGCTAGAATTAAATGGTTATGGGCCAACTTTGTAGTATTAACAAGCACAAAACCAGTGTGTCAAGCAATGGCTGAAGAGGAGCGCAGCACATTTTCCCTCTCAAGATGTCAGGAAATTGGAGCCTCTGTTCGTTCATGGAACTACAAGGTAGGATATCATTAGAGAATAATCTGCGTCAGAGGATGGTACGTGTTCATATCCTACTGAACAACAAACCGTTTAAATACGAGTTATACTGTTTTGTCCTCAGTTACTTCTCGAGATGAACCGGCATCCTGCGGGGTCCGTGAGTTCAGAATGTTCCGGTTGTTGGTATTGCATGGTCAATCCAGTTGCGAACTCCGTACGGATCATCGTCAGTCGTAAATACTTCCGCGTATTTCTCGACCGTGGACTGGAGCAGGGGGCTGTGCAACTAGGGGTTTTAACCTTGCATACTTGGTTGACGCTATCCTTTCGCTGTCCTATGAGCATCAGGGAGCCATACTTGGTTGACAACTTCTTGAGCTTCAAGTCAATCACGGCATCTGTTGCAGCGGGGAAATCGGCTCTGAGGATCGTTTGCCTGGTTTCTGGGGACACAACGAAACGGTGCTTTACGGTATGGCCGCCAAAACGTACCCCACATTATTTCACACCGTCAACCAGTAGACTATGACCTCCAGCCCTGCTGTTGATCATGGATGTCATTTCTAGGTTTTGCTTTTCTGCATGAGCAATCAACGAAATAGCTGTCCCCGTATCGACTAAACACAGTTCTACCTCTCCATCAACTTCAACCCTTGTATGTACGGCCCCCTTCTCAATTGCTTCCATTACTAGTCGACCCGCCCAACAAAAAGAACAATCACGAAACACTTTATTTTTAGACCTCTTAGTC
>QNGE01000505.1:213302-233081 GCA_008508345.1 Paragonimus westermani | reverse complement strand
GACGTAAAATGAGGCCAGTGAGTAACTTGGACGCAACAGACACCAAACTGATGCCTCTGTGGTTGTCACATAGACTTCGGGACCCCTTTTTGAAAGCGGGAATGACTGTTGATAGGCACCAATTACGAGGTACCTCTTCAGTCTCCCAGATCGTCTGCAGAAGTTTTGTTAGTTCTGATAGCAACCTCATTCCACCATCCTTAAAAAGAGAAGGAGAGAGGAGGTCTGGTCCAGGAGCCTTATTACGCTTCATTAACTTGATCTCCTGGAACAATGTTAAAAGTCTGATCTTAAACTAATAGGTCAAAGGTCAATTGTACGGAGATGGGAGTGCTGATTTCGTTAAGTGTACTAGTTGGAGTGAAATTGGCATACGAAGATTGACCACGGCGGAATCGATACAGTCAATCGATAACAATTCGAAAATCAATTGTTTGCAAGAGAACAAAACAATAATCCTTATACAAATTACTTTTGACTGTTCAGTTCATCCAGGTACCCATGTAGTCAAGTTAACTGCTCGAAAACCCCACTGGCCTTGATTTCATTGGCTAACGACCTGAGATGTTTCCATGTAGTTAGAAACTCTCGCATAGTTCCTGGGTCTGTCTCTGATCAACTTTGCCACTGATAATAATGCGAACCCTATGGGTTGCGTACGCCTGAAGAACGCGTTCGGAAACGAGTCACAGTAAGACAGCAAATATTGATCTTGGAACCAAACGGTACTACCGATACAGCGGTTAATGCCTGAGCAAATACATGTCTTAGTTCGTTGCAGGCGATTAACAGCAACACAGAGAAACAGCGAAGCCGCTTATTAAACGGAGCGGTAAACGAATGTGGCCGACACGCTGGCTACGCAAAAGCGAATGAGGGCAGTGTGACAAGACCTCGGCGATGGCGGACGGAATCAGTTGAATTCGTCTAGTGTTAACAACCAGTAA
Organism: Paragonimus westermani; assembly: GCA_008508345.1. NCBI lineage: Eukaryota > Metazoa > Platyhelminthes > Trematoda > Plagiorchiida > Troglotrematidae > Paragonimus > Paragonimus westermani. The sequence continues at coordinate 232,134 of QNGE01000505.1, read as the reverse complement.
AATTTTGGCTCGGGTGAGCACTTTGTACGAACAAAAGAAGGGGCGTACGGCAAAGGTTGGATTTGCAGGCTGACAAACGTAATACAGTGGAGGACTAGTCGGCTGACGTTCAAGCGGTTGATTAACTGCTGTTAGAATAGGTCGAGAGAAATTTTACCCCGATCTGCGGAGTTCCGAACACTGCTGGTGATCTGAGGCTTGGTTTTGCAATCAGCTTTCATTGCTCCTCTGTTCCCGTTCTTACGCAAACGTCCGAAGCATATCCCTAATAAAAATACATTCTACGTATGGAATTATTCGGTATGTTGACACTTAATGGCTCTGAGACCTACCTAGTCAAACCTTTTGCCGTTGTCTATTTTTCCCAAAGCCTTTTGGATAGTATCCTGGGTTCCCTTCGTGTGTTTGAATAGCGTCTGCAGCACCGGGTTACATACTCTGAACCTGACTCGGATTTTGCTACTCAATGCACTGCCAATCTGGGGGCACTTCTGGCAGCAGAGAGGTATCCACCTGAGGCTTGAGAGTCACACATAAATCGACGGTGAGGGCTGTAGTACTTTAAAGCAGCCAAACCTGACCGCTCACAGTAGATGTGGACCGTTTTCAGGTACTTAACCGCTTATGTCTGCGTTCAGTCGTTCCTATCGGGTGGCACCAGCCAGTGAGCAACGAGGAGGTTAGAAAGCGGGTATTTGTTGATAAGTATCAAACGAGACCCAACTGTGAAAAGTCAGATTTAGATGGCTAAATTGTGCACTAAGGATGCCAGCTAGTCGTCTGTCACGCCGAGAACTCTGCCGATGCTCTGGCTAACTAGCGTAAGGTACGAGGTGGACAGATGGTGAGCTGGTGTAGAAAAATGGAATCGTTGACGAAAGGGTTGTACACTGTAGGTCGTGTTCGTCTCCCAGGCTGAGGCCATCGCGACTCACAGAGTCGGTGGCTGGAAGCGTTAGGTGGGATGGCAGCTGAGCGGGCTCAGTGACGTGAATGCTGTCGTTGTTTGGCCGAGTTGGCTGTGAAGTGAGTTTGTTTAGTGAGGCGAGGCAGTGAAAGTCATAAGGGAGCTGTCTTTCTGATGACGCTTTACTTTCACTTACACCTCGGTTGTTTGTTTGAGGTGTAGGCACCTTAATGCTGAGTGTTTGAATATTGATGGAACTGTTTTTACTGATTAGACCCCTTCCCTTTTTTCTCCTCTCTTTCTGTACAGAGCTTAGTTTTTCATGGTTGTGTGGCGGTTAACCGCCACTGTGAACGGCTGTTATAGTACTGTTTGTGATGGTGATGTGCACTGATTACCCTCTTCCGTTACAACCCCTAATCACGCAGAGGTTTTGTTGAGTGTTTGTTGCTGCCTCATCTTGCATGCTACAAATGCTCCAACTTCTCTAACTGATTTATTTGATCCGTAACAGCTTCTAAATCACTTGTAAAACGTCATCAACCGTTTGTTAACTAAACTCAAGTTCCTCATGTCACTCCCTTCAAAATCCCGTTGCTTTTGTGAAATATACCACAGATGTGGAGTCTAAATTCTACACATCTATCGTTCCCATTATTCTGGGTAGCTGGGCTTTGTAGTGTTTACATTATTGACAGTGACAAATGTCGCAGTCCACCTCTAGGTAAGGCGGTGGATTGTGAGTCGATTCTGCTAGCTCCCGCGGCTGACTAGTGTTTTATACCCGGTTACAACACGCACGTATGTTCTGGAGAAGGCACTTCGGTACTCGGTCAGTTAGCATGCTCTGCTGGGTGGTGTACATTTTCACAATCAAACATTCAAATAAGGTTAACTGTTTCACACCGAAAGTGCATCTGAAAAATAGGACGTCAGAGGTCTATCCTGAAGATGACGAGGAACACCTCTGAATAGAAGTTGGAGAGGCATGGTATAGCTGATAGTTTCATAATGAGCGAACGAGACGCAGTCACACGTTTAAATTTTCAAGCCAAATCTATGCACTATAGAAATGCAGTGCCGCACACACAACCGTGCCACCTTTGTTTATGCCCTGTCCCTTGTCTTGCTGTTTCAACATCTCTACCGTCTTATCCTCATTATGATAACCTACACACGTGATAACATCGTAGTTGGCTTGAGCTTATTGGATTATGGATTACATAATCGAAAATCCCCGTAGCAGTCATGCTAAACAATCTGGGTTTCAGCGAACAGGACTGTTTTCGATAAACACTCGTTTTAAACCGGTACAGCTATATCAAATCTAGTAACAATAAGGGAAGTTACTGGTCATAAACAGTACGAGGACTAGGTGATTGGGTAGAACAAACACGACTTCGTTGTGGCTATGTTCACAAGGGAGGGAAGTATTAGGATGTCAGTATTACTTGGAATGAGTTGACGGGGCACGGGATAAAATTGTTGCGTGTACTTGTTTGACTATAATAATTCCACGGTGTGACGAACTGTTTTTGATACACACCTCCGGGTGGCTTAATCGGATTGCGATCGCCTCGGCTATAGACAGTATGCGCCACTTTATCTTCCGTGACGCGGCGGCCGGCGTACGGTAGACGATGAAACCCTATCCGCGTCTGTGTGTCGGTCACGGCAACCACGCGGGCCAGAATGGATGAGTTAGTGTTCTTCGTTATTCTGGAGCGAAGCCACGCCGGGCAGTGTCCACGGATTCTTTCTGATAAACGGCTAGTGGTGCGACCAATATATGCTGAAATACAGGAACGGTCGAATGAATAGACCAAAAATGATACAACATTGTTAGACATATTATCTTTCAGATTAAGTGGCACCGTCCGTTTTGAGTGGAGAGTTACGACATGACTTGCAGTATAGTAGGTACTGCCGATCGCATCGGTTAGTTGGGCGTTATCAATTTGGCTGCTACGTCCCCTTTGATTGACAAAGTTGTATAGATCTTTTTCTTATCAATTGTGCTTATTGTGGCTTGCATTGATCTCCGTTGCATTTCTCTGATAATGAATTTCTCAGGATGGTCTACTAGAAAGAATATCATGTAACATGCTTAGTTCTAATTCTACCGTATCTTCCGTACGGATTCGTTTTGCTCTATTTGTCAACCAGCGTACAACGCTCCGTTTCAGACTAATCGGCACATATCTGTGGAAGTGTAGATATTGCCCACTCCAGGTTTTCTTTCTATGTACACTTCGTTGTAACGATCCATCTGACCCATGTGTTAGTTCTACGTCCAGAACTGACACTCGGTCATCAGTTTCTTGTTCAAAAGTGAACACGGAACTCTTACGCGTCTTGTTGAGAACGATCAAAGGCTTCCGTAGGTCTTCCGTTTTGTCCACTATGCAAAAACATTGTCTACATATCTTCGATAATAACCGATTGTTCCAATAGTTTTGTCCAACTCGTTATTTTCGAGCATGCTCATAAAAATGTCATCCAGTATCCGGCCTAACGGTCAGTCCATAACTATACCATCAACCACCAATAAATGGAAACTAAATTTTGCTAGTACAAAACATTACCAACGCCTTCATTTTAGTCACAAGTAGACCGTCGTTAATCCGGCGACTTTCGATATAGTTACAAAAGTTGTATTGTTTCGACCAAGGGGACATTGGTAAATAGGGACGAAACATCCAAAGATAACATTTTCATGTCGGATACATGGGGTTTAGAAATAGAATCAATGAATTCAAATGTACTTCTCAAACTGTATTTCGTAACTTCTGTCTTAACCGACTACGGAATCTCCACAAGTCATCACGCAACAGCATGACCGATATCAAGTATCGGTCTAAGCAGTCCGTACAGCCACGGAATATGGGTTCCTGTTGGACGGATGCGCTGGAACACGTATGCACTAATGGTGTCAGCTTGTTTCAACCGTGGTAAAATTCTCTAGAACCCCTTTTGATTGCCACTGTCTTATCCTTCCTGAATTTCTCCTGAAATTTCGTTTTACCATACAAATGCTCACCATTTTTAGAATATAATCATCCATATTCGGCAGAGCAAATCCGGCCGCCTTATCTGGTCTTGACATCATAATCGACTGGTCGTTTTTCAGCGAAGTAACCTCCTACAAATAGGACTTTATGAGTAATCCTTAAGTTAAGGTTCTACGACCTAGGTATTTCTAGCAAACATTAACGAGAGAGGATTAGAAACGTCCAGAATTCAGTTCAGAAGACATATAACTCCCGTAACTAATTGTTAAAGTTTTCAAACTGAATTTTACATTTACAACCGTGATAAAATTTTGGATCGAGTGACAAGATTTTAGTCGGCGTTTTATTCAACGTTAGAGAGCAAAAGTTATGGACATCCCGCTTTCTCTCGGTTGACCTTCCTACGATCTTCTGCTCATGAGACTCGAAAGTATCTCTTTCCAATTCTGGTTGGTTCTAGCCCATTTGGAAACATTGGACCCGACTACTTTCGAATTCAGCTAACCGGGAAGTATGTCACTTGTTCATTCCGATTGTGAAGTACTAATGAGTTTGTCCAACGATACGAACAACGTTGAGATTTTGCGGACGTTTCCAGAGCCGCACGTTACACAAATTCAGTAATTTAAGCCACTCAATGCATTCTGGAACTTGTCATTTGAGCCATTATGTTGATGCGTGTGTCTCCCTACAAGATTTTCAGCGTGAGGCGTAAAACACATCTACGGTCAATGAATTTCTCTTCTTAAAGTTCTCAGAACAATCAGGAAACACGGATAAAGAATGTGTAGTGGATTGTCGAAACCGACCGCCAACGATCTACGACACTCGTATGATCAACCCGTTGAGCAAGTACTTAAGGACTTGTCCCAATCAAGGCTAGATCGTTAGGTTGTGACTCCATTCCGCCACCCGGTGTGTGTACGAACTGCATCGTGGGTGCACGGCCACCCGTCCCAGAGAGTCTTCGATCACGATTAAGGAAACTGAACCTCGTTTATTTCATCTGGATGCTCCGACACGACATAACACCGCATCATGTACAGGTCATGGCTCACTAAGCTGTTGGTTTCTTATGCCTTTGGTCAGAGGGGGTGCACGCATGGGACTTCCGGATCTAGTCCTCATACCAGTTAAAAGTCGTCGTGATATGCGTAAGGATGTCGAAAAGTCGTTAAGAACAGTCAAAGTTTCACCGGAATCGATATCGCACTCACCAGAAAACACTTGTCTATTCCGCTGGCGGTTCTGACAAGTTAGTCAAGCTGACTTCCGAAACAGCTATACTTCCCCAACCGCATTGTCCACGGATTTAGTTTTCATGCTACCGTCAATACTCCTTCTTTTACTTCACTTCGACTCCTTCCTTCGTGTCATATGCCATCAGGTTGCCAAACTGATTGTGTTTTGTAATCATCACCACTGTATGCAATTAAAAATCTAACTGAACCCCAGACATGGTGTGACCTTGCTGAGCAAGGACTTCGTAAACGTGGCAGAATGCGATTGCTTATAGTTTGAATAATTTCATGCGTGCACAAAAGGCGTAGATGTCTTAGTCCGACTGAATGTTGACGCAAGCCTTAGCAGTTGGTAATTTGCATGTTTGAATATTGGTTCTACAACTTATGGCTGTTCGTTTTGCACCCAAGTTTGTCTGACTTAGTGTCGTCACAAAACAGTTTTCAGGGTACTGTTTATCACTGTTCCTTGGCTTCATTTCATACACTTCCCATGCGTTCTTAACCCCAAACTGTAACACCTTGGAAGTTAGCATATCTCGTTGTTCCTATTCTCATTACGGACGCCTTCCTACATTTTTCATATGGGTGTGATTCTCCAATGTCGCGCTTATTTTGCGGCTCAGAGGTACCGCTGGCACTCTCACAATCCAGGTTGGTCTGTTAAACTTTTAAGCACTCACTCATTGGTTTCTCTCGACATCACCACGTTTCATGATTTAGATCAACGCGTGGCACAGGAGTTTGTTTCAAGTTGATTGGATAGATACTGTCTGCTCTTAAGCCTATCAAAACATTGAGCAGGGTTCGGGGTTTACAATTATATATCTCAGGTTTATTCACAATTTAATCCAGCTTTCCTACACATCAGTCTTCTGAGTTTGAAGACTCCATCGAGAGTGCACGCTGCACAAATCTCATTAGTCAAATCTCTGGGTGCATCCCGAAGAATGATCCAATATGCCATACCGAACAAAGATGACATAAGAGAATACGTCGGAAGCGGATCTTCTCAAAGTAGATGTTATTTGAGGGTGCAATAAAACGTTCTCGGTGATGCTTTTCAGTGTTTTGTGTGAATACGTAAACTCCATGAAAAACCTTTCGCTGAAAGTGTTGTTTTTGCCAAGGCAATTGGCATCGAGAACCTGCTTGAATTGCAGGGGTTTTAAATACTTAAAACAATGACCCCCAACAGTTCAGCTGACGGCCCTAGAACCCTAATATACCGACAGTATTGACCGAATTCTCTGAACATTACACTTATCGTAAGACGGTTTCTGTTATTCCAAACTTTAGCTTTTGATGGTTTCTATAATGAGCCATTTCTCGTGGAAGTTTGTCAAGTCGAATAGGAACTTTGGTTCGTAACGCAAGAGGTTACTAGTTCAATCTCACATTCAGGTTACCTCTACCTGAACGGTCCAGACAGGGAAGAAACCGGTCGTGGTGTCGGTTTGAGGGTAGGCATCAAGAATCAGTTTGTCGTGTTGCGTATTCATAAAAACAACCAGGACGCAACACAGATCATACTGAGGATCAAGCCTATTCTTTGCTCTGTTTCAGCTTGTCAGAAGGCTGGGAATTTATACTTCGCAAAACTACATTTTGGAAAATAGTAGCAGAACGTCTCCAAATTTTTTGCCGGAAGGCGACTTATCTTGTAGCTTAGCCAAAAATCCTAACCGTGGTAGATGAGTAAACTTTCCCTCTGATTTAGCTAATTTTTTTTAGTAAAGTCCGATAACGTCGTTTTCAATTTGCAGACGTATTTCCAGTTCAGCGCTTACCTCAGAGACCACATTCTACGTGCGCTGATTCACCTGGTTAGAAGTTTTTTAAGTGTCCCTGGAAAATCGATCATAGTTATGCCACTGATAGTTCACGAGTGTCCTCCAACAGTGTGCTGGAGATGTAGAGGTCTGATCTCGAGACTTTGTACTCTAATGAAAGGAGACATAATTTTGTCAGTGTCATCAACAGTTTGTTATAACCCCGCTTGCTGGAGTTGAACTTACTAAGGTAGCTAGCTGTACCACTCAAACGTATATTCTCCCTCTCATTACACTGATCCAAGGGATAGTTCCGCTGTTGTGGAGCTCAATATGGGTTGTTCGCATAATCACTTTAACCCATTCTGTGTGGATCTGTGATGAGAGAAGTGATGTCCCACGGGATGTAGTTGACTAGTCCATGCCCAATTTCCCGCTCGACGAAAATGCTGAGGGCAGCGAAAATTTTCCAGCATAGTTGGCGATGTTTCGGACTGATTTCAAGCCGTCTGGATTATGGCCTCATCGCAAAATCTGATGTGGCTTCGAATTCATCCACTTCACACAGTATTGATCAGAATCAGACAGCACTGTCTTATTCACCACACCGTCGTGTCAGGTAAGTCTGTCACTACCAAGTGAGTCAGGCTGTTTAGTCTTTGGTTCCAGGTAGGACCCCTCAAGAATCCTATTTCCCTTTGTCTTACGGCTCAGACTTTTGAAGTAAAGATTCTGGAGGGTCGTCCAAGTCGGCCTACGTCCACAGCGTACACGACCGGGAGTTGTTCGTTTATCGTTGTCCTTACATACCAGTCCACTAATTTTGCCCCTCTTCCTCCTTTGCTCTAAAGTTTCCTCGTTTCAACCCAAGACAAGTGGCCAACACTGGAGCTTTTAACGTTCGTACTTATAGACAAATAAATCGGCAACCTACTTTAGTGAATGCTTTCTCGTGTCTAGAACTGGTTGTGTGCCGTGGTTCCGAAGCACACCTTTACTATCCTAGTGTTGTCTCGCTTAAATTCGTTCCTGGATAATGCTACGAGTCAGCGGCTCTTCTTGATGATCTCTGGTAACAATAAAACCGAATCTCGCAGTCAAGCTGGGGTGGAGGTCGCACTGTGTTCTAAGACTGAGCAAAGTGTGCTCGATTGGATGGCAGTGAACTGCCGTCTCTGTGCCGCCAGACTTAACCCTTCAGTCATTCGGTCGACACAGATCAGAAAGATGTGTATTTGTCATATTTGCGTATGCTCCAACGGACCGTAGTTCAGATGCTGTCAAGAACTCCCTCTGTGATTCCATATTCCATCTTCTGGGATAAACTAAGCACTCGGACATCGTCGTGCTTGCTGACTGTACGAACGTGCATATTGGCCGCTTTACTGCCGAGGAGCGGCTAGGTGGTATGTTTGACATCCGTGCACGGCACACTGACAATGGTGATCGGTTCACGCAATTTTGCTCATTTCGCAGACTCTATCCATCGAGTTGCACGTTCCAACCCAAACGTCACTAAGGGATCATGAGGAGGCTGTCCTGTACAACTCAATCATGGGCGCAAATTGATCAAGTCGCTGTCAGCTTTCAGTGGCGTTACTCTGTGAATGATGGTTACTCATTTTGGAATAACCGCATTGACCCAAATCATACCGTTGTTCGTGCCTGCTTCGCTTTGTGTTGTGCTCAGAGACCATCTACTTATAAACAGAGTATTCAGTTACAAGCTGAGCAATGAGGGCGTAAAAGAGCTTAACGAACAAGAGTTACGGTTGAATCGTACGAGTCACAACAGTAGAGTAATTCAAACGAGTGCTGGACAGAAATCTCAATAGGTTTGCGAAGCTTATGTGAAGAGACTTATTTCAGAGAATTACTACAAGTACAACAGAAGTGGGTTTTTGCTGATACATCAGAACTTATGGACAAAAGTTGATTAATCCCTCCCCCCCCAGACTCCGACCACGACAAAGACCACTGTGAATCGAAGCGCAAACTCACGAAGTGTGCATAAGATCCGTGAGGCTTACTTCTCCGATTGATTCAAAAAGGTGGGAACGGTACTTTTATCTTCGAATAGCCATGTGCTGTTTTTTCTGATCCCTGGTTGCACCGGTCATCGACAAAGTGTTAGTGAGACTATATGTGAGAACGATGACTCGCGATTTTACAGTCCATTGCTATGACCGACGTTGACTGAGCACTTTAAGGAACATTTCAACTGGCCTGAATCAACACATTCTGGTATGAGTGATTTTGTGGTTAGTTATGGCATTCCTAACAAGCCACCGTCAAAAACCGAAGTAACGTCTGAGCTGAAAATAGTGAAACATTACAAAGCCCCTTGTTCTGGCCTTCTTTCCTCAACCACCTTCGGAGACGGTGGTGACTGGTTTTTGTCAGAAGTGACCACATTTTTCAGTTACCTATGATAGACCGAGTAGGCGTCCCATGACTGGTGCTTCTCAGTAGTCATTTCCATTTCCTCAAAAGGTGCCAGTACATCATGTGAGAACGACAGAGATATCAGCAGTATCTCTCTCACACCCAGGATGACCACAGGTTTCATACGTCAACAACTTCTGAAACAGGGGGAACTAGGTAAGAGGAGAACAGACAGGTTACTTACGGCGGGTGTATAGGTAATACTTTCACCATGCGACATACACCGGACCGTCAGTCTCTTTTCTCAGTCAACAGTCGCAGTGGTTTTAGACCTAGCTTCTGCTTCCGATTCGGTTACTCGATTTGCTCTCTGAGGCTGTTCTGCTAGCAGAGAAGTCTCAGTGAAGTATACCCATTTTTTGAAGGCCATACTCGCTCCGATTGCAGGGTGCACATTTATGGATAACGTTTTTCATGTCAAGTTGTGTACGACAGGATTATACTATCTCCCCCTTTTTGTTAGGGTTTCCATATGTAAGGTGACATTGAGGGTTGTGTTACTTCACGGTTCTGAAACTTTGCTCCCTGGAGTAGAGGTATCTAATATCAGTTATCTGACCATCGATGTTAGCATTCGATTGCTCCCACCTGCAATCATCAACGAGTAGTCAACGAACAGGTTGGGAATTGTGTATTTGATTGTGATTGCCAAGCGAGTTATTTAGCAAACCCCAGGGTTATACAAAAATGTCGGCTAGCCGTCTGTTATACTGAGCACTCCACCGGTGCTGCGGCCGACTGGCGTAAAGTGTAAGGAGGACGGATGATGAGGTGACTTCTAGAAATACAGTCGTTCAACAGGTTATTGGCCATTTTTGGTAGGGCTCGTCTCCCGGACTGGAGACATCATCACTCACAGTATCGGTGGCTGGAAATTTTAAAAGGAATGGTGGTTCAGAGGCCTCAATGGCCAGGATTTTGCGGTTGTTTGGTTTAACTGACTGTAAAGTAAATGCACTTAATGATGCGGGGCGATAAAAGCCGGTGTCATCTTATTTCAGCTCCTAGCTTGGTCGCTTGTTTGCAAGAGGTAGGTATCTTGATGTTGAATGTTTGAATATAAACGTAGTCTCTTCCATCTCCCCTCGTTTTTTCCTATTAAAGCTTGTTTTTTCTTCGTGGTTTATGACAATTAAGCGTCAGCGGAAAACACGATATATTGTTGTCTAGGTAGTATTCTTTGTGGAGAGGGAATTAATTTCTACTTGTACACCACCTATAAATGGGCACTGTCAAAAACCCTCGATTGTTTCACATTCTCCTCTTTCCCGGTAGTACGACTGTAGGCATGCCAGAGTATACTTGAGGTAATGCGTATGCTTTGTGCTGTCCAGCTGTCTGTTCGTATGTCATCTCGTAGAATGCTGCGAATAGCTTAATCGCTCGTTGACGGCTCGTTGTCGGCGTCGGCTGTAACGTGACGCGAGACCATTTGTATATTTTGCTTGATAAATATTCCGTCTTTGTTATCAGCAGCTTTATAATTTACCTGAAACCATGTACTTACACGTTATAACTTGGGTAGCCGTACATTAAATTGGTGAGACTAGCGTAAAGGTGTCGCACAAGAAGTACCACCTCAAAATTGATCAAAGCTAAACAAATCCTGTTTCCAAGGCGTGCGTGCAAATCGTTGTGTACCATACGTTGAGAATATAACGTGCGGAAAACATAATAAGTTCGCGGAATTGCGTTTTTCCGTATTCAAAACATTGGAAGGTCAGCTTTGCTGTGGGTAAGACCGATATGGTCTGAATTTTTCCAAAGTAAACACAACTGGTGTAGCTTTTATATTTCTAGCAGGTGCATGGAGAAGTGACGAATGTCTTCCAGGATTTTTGGAATCGTTGTTCGTTCAACTTGTCCACCATACTTCATGCTTACGATCTCATGGGTGCATTTCGAGCTGATGAAGCTGCTCTTCACTGGTGGTAGCTTCCTTGAAGAGCTTTGATTGTAGAACGGACATCAGACAAGTTGGCGTTGATGTCTGGTAGTTGCATCGATGGTGAAAAGCTTTCATCCCCCATCATGGTAAGCAAAAATATCCACACTCTTCTTGGAACAGTCTCCAGACAGCTGTCATGTTTGTACGCATCCACGTAAAGGGCCACGACGATCACTTACGTATTCCATAGTCGGCTTTCTAATTTGAACCAAAAGCTCTTTGTTTGACGATGTCGTATCTTACTGGTTACTTTCCTTAAATGTCGTGTATTCTTATGTCATAGGCGAAAACCTCTCAGCATTTTGCAAACCAATAAACATCCATCACTTTCCTAAAAGTGGTGGAGAGAAATTTTTACGAACATTTAATCCAGTGGACTACTAACAAAGTGGCAACGACCTACCACAATCTCTCTGGGCCTCAATGGCGCCAAATATCGGGGATTCCAACTGGCAGGTCACCACAGATTTGTAGCCCAGACACTTATCCACTGTACCAACAAATGATGTCGCTGGAAGATATATGAATTACTGTTCTTGATTGTTGCACTTCTACTCCGCGAGGAAAGAAGTCAGGAGTTCTTGAGCCACATAAAATGTCTGCAGTATGACTGAATTAGAAGACATTGATGGAATGTAATCATCCCCACTTTCGCCCTTACGCAATTGACTTCACTGGAAAATCCGTTGGAATGTATGACAAAATGTTATAACGCGGAATGACCGAGCGGATGCAATTGAGCTGGAACGATTCCTACGACGCAGTGATATTGTACGTGCTGTTTTACCCCGAAGAGCCGGTCCCCAAGCAGACTACGAAGAAAAACACTAGTCTCCATAAAGAGAGCGTTTACTGTCTCAGTCCGAAGTCAAATTACAAAATGCAGCTCTTGCGTATTTATGGCTCTTCAAGCGACCGGGTAAATAGCAAGCGAATTAGCGTCCAGTATGTAAATCAGCACCAGAAGTAAAAAAAATGACGACCCATTAGAGGAATTCTAATTTACAAAAGTGGTAAACGTTCATTACCGGTTAAGTGGACAGTTGTTGGGGGTATTTAACATCCCCAACACAAAACCAACGCATATTCTCCGCTCCGTAACTCTGTAGGCTTAAAAATGTTCTCTCGAGTGGTGCTTGCCAAGGGTCGTTTCCATCTTCAACAAAGACGTCAGAACTTCTTGTTGCAATCTTCCTTCGGTCACATCCACGTTTCTCACAAGCTTCATAATAAGACATCTCTTATAGTGTAAAGTAAACAGTAGTGAAGAATAAGGTGATTTCCAACATGCTTGCGAATGCACTGGTTGTGTTTTCCGTTCAAGGTAGTGAGTTGTTTTCATCAATTGTATCCCATCCCCTCCTCGTGTTTTGCTTCATGGCTTGTTTTCCACTCGGTGGGTTTGTAGCAGCTAGACGCTGGCGTGTGTCATTGATGCACTAAGTTCGATAGTGATTACGAAAGATGCTAGAGCATCGCTACCCATGTTCCATGCTAACGATCGGTAAGCTTTTTGGATGGGATTACCATCCTCGTCAGAAAATTCAGTTGACCATTATCAGAACCAACGGCAGTACTGACCATAGCGCACAGCTCAAAGCTGAAAATGGAGCTTCTACTGGGTAGTACACCCGACTGCCACTGACGATACTGCTATACCTATTTCGTCTTCAGACAACGCGTAGACCATGTCAAATCCATCCGTAATACAGTCGGTCCGTATGGTATGTACTTCGAGGCAATGGACCTGTGTCGTAAGGTTTCGTTGTCCCTGACTTTTTGGTTGCAGGCTGGTAGCTTGAGTCCTCCAGTCATTTCGCTCACCTGGTCACCTTCAAATCATCAATTGATTATACCACTGATGAGATGACTATGATAATAACCAAGGCGTGCGGTGCGTTGCTACTTCCACTTAAGGAAAACTTTATAGTGTTAGTACTAATTGATCAATTAGGTTCCGTCAATTCTGGAGGCAGCTGAACGTTCACCTGATTTGTAGGTGTGTCTGTGTTAGGTGCCAACTACGTATGGAACACGTAAATGGCCTACGCCTTAAGCTGTAACACTCTACTTGTTCTGACGTGTGTAGTACACAAAATACTTCACCGTATTGTGAGTTCTTACCCCATGTTGAGTCTATTTGAGACGATCACGCATTTTGATTCTCTTATCACCACATGACCACCATGTCAGCTGTTTACTTGCAGAATGGTTATTGAGCCTTGTCACATGACTTGCTGAACAGTGGCTAATCAGTGCTCGATTCGTTGACGGTCAACCTTTCAATCTCGTTTAACTAAGAGAGAACAGTAGTGATTGCCGCAGCTGTATGTACCGAACAATTTCGATTTCGGCATTATCTGCAGAAACAAATCGATAAATCGATGAAAGAAACATGGTGTGGAAAACGGGAGTTCTGAAACAGTGGGTTGCTCGCAGAATTCTTTTTTTCATAATTTTATCAGTCAACTAGAGTTCAACTAGAGTGCACCGAAGCATTTTTCCTGTCCCTTATTACCTTCTATCCTTACTTCATAGAAAACTCAGTCAGACAGAGAAACGTTCGTTGCGTCGAACGAGATTAGGCACAGTCTGACTCAGCTTCTCAAGTCACATGTTGAGTTACTGGTTTCTAAATACAAGAAGTGAACACGATCTGACCATCACCATGCCAACTGGCTTGGAAACCATTGGTTCATCAAGCACTTTATGCCGATCGGTTGTCACATTTGTTGATCTTCCCAAGATTTTGAGTTTTGTTGAACCTTTTCCAGATAGGACTGAGAACAAACAGTTCAGTGTATTGAATCACCTCCACATTCACTATAACATAGTAAGCTGGGTGTTATGCTTTTCTTTCGGCAGCATCAATCTCATTCACGGGCTTATCGTCACTTGTTGCTTGTCTTGATTAAGTATATACATATTGTGGTGGATACTCAGGCCAGAGGTGTGGGTATTCCAACACTCGGCAGAATACCTCGACGCGGGGGGAGGCACGTCCGAAACCCCACAACGAGCGGATCGGGGACGGTGGAGGCGACCGGATGAGTCATCGCTCGACTGGATCGGACCAACGGGCGAGACATGGCAGGGAAAATAGAAGGGACGACGAAATCGGAGCACGATTATCCCAACATCCGCAGGAATATCGTGGACTACGATTGGAGGCCGGTGGAGATAGATGGAGGAGAACAAGAGAAACCGGACGAGTCATCGCTCAACGAAATCGGACCAACAGGCGAAGAATGGCAGGCAGAACCCCCCCCCTCCCCGATAGACGGCGCCGATCACGCACATCAACCGGGCAGAAGCGCACACGATGCGTGGGCGGAAACTTGGGGGTGTTGTAGTCCGGAATGATGACTATTAAACGCGAGCGCGCGTGTGGCATGAGGACTAGCGTATTGGGCAATAAAGATTGTGCTTTATTGGACGCCTTCTCGCTACAATATTATCGCATTTTTATCTTTCGTTGACCATCCTACCAACCAAGGTACTCTTGCAGTATCCAAATATTTTGTACTGATGTTTTACGAAAGCTGAGAAGGTTAGCATTTTTGCTGACTGCTCTTCTGTCCACACTCGTTTGTCCTCCGGGAGAAATGATCGCTTCGCACCGAAGTCATACTACAATTCCGTCCACTTTGTACACTACACTTGCAAGTAGTGTTCAGGCAATTCTTGTTATAGCACGTGTACTATTGATCACCTGATTCAAACCCGCCCACGCAGTTATTTCTACTGGCCGATGAAATTGTCGCCAAGCCAACTGGAAAAGTAAGACCCAGACTTTTGGTTTTTGCAACACCAGCGTAACAACGTACGTTGTTTTCTACGAAAAACTTAAAATTTCAACATCAGCGGTGAACCTTTCATAACAAAACGTCTTACACGAGGAATTCAATGAGAATTTTCGGGGCTGGACGAAATTTCTCAGTTCATGAAGATATTTCTTCTAAGATGGAAAAACTGTTTATAACCAGATAAGCGGAATTTCTGTATGCACAAAAAAAAATCGGATTAATGTACCTGCGACTTTCTGGGTACACGAGTGAAGTTGTTAAAATGACAATATACTGTACAAAACCGAGTGTTTGCTTCATTGCCATCCTCTGGTCAGATTTGTTTGGTTTGTTCTATAACATGCAGCTTCGTTTGCGACTAGCCTATTGCATACGTTCGGGAAATAAATGGCAGGTCTGAACGCCAGGAGGACGACGGACTGGAAGAGATCATTCGAACAGCGTGTATGCACTATTGTGGATGTGTTACCAGGGCAAATAACAATGCACGGCTGCTCAGTGCGTGTTGGTACACGTCAACTTTGATATGAGGGTACGCGTTCGGTGTCTTATGTTTTCATATAACTTGTAAAGGATTTTGTGCAATAAACAAATTCGCAGATCGAACATCTTTTACGGTCATAACAGGTTTGTTATCTGCATCCAGATATAAGACTTTGACTGCCTTGTTGGTCGGGGAAATTTCGTAGTGGTTTTTCCCTTCATTATTTCAGTGATGGCAAAAGGAAGTACAAATGTATTTCAGCATTTGAAACAATTAACGAGGCTGGGTTGAGAATTCTCGGTGAATGAATGAGAATACAGTGGTCCCCACTTACAACTTCCACGTCTCGAGTACATGGAATCCGGCCATTCTGGGTAGGTAAAATTAGTTAGGGGACCGTTGTTCTTTTTTATATCCTTTCTGATAAAACTAAAAACTGAACGCCTTGTGCGTTATAAAGTATGCCAGTACCACCTCAACTAAATTTCACCCCATAACCATCAGGTGCTTGTTACTCGATATCGTTTGCTTCAGATGAATAATCAGATCAACTGTCGATTCCCACGTTCGTATTATTTGCCTGGTCCACTTCAGTGTTTCTAATTCAAAAGGTGTAAACATCTAAATGATAAGACCTGTGTGCTTAAGCGAATTCGGGGAGTCAGTATACCATACACATTTGTTGTGTCTTTAACTGTTCCGTTTAACGTTTTCACTGTGTTTGTCAGATTCTACCGCTATATAAGCGAACAGCTACCGTTTTCAAATTGAATAGTATTTATAACTGATCGTAGCTTTTGAATTCAGATAAGCTTTTCGGCCAGCCTACTTCAAAACGAGGTACTAGGCTCGAGCTTTGCCCTTATTAGAGCTAATCAGTGGTGCATATCCTCGTCTCGACCGGAATTTGAACTCCGGTCCTCGTTCTTGTGAGACTGGCGTACTAAGCACATTGCCAGTAAGTTCATAACAGTTTCGATCGAATGGTTACATCCAAACGCTCAACCACAACCTTCTGTTAATTGCGTTTAGCTTACCCGATCAGTTCGTTAGAAGAATGAACGGAATTGCCCTGTATAGAACAGTCTATAACCCCATGATCGGCACCTCTCTGTTAAGTTGAAGTCTATGAGTTCTTTGATTCAAATGAGCACAATACGAATTTTTATCAGATAAGCTTCTATTTCTTTTTTCGAGGTTAGTTGCTTTCGGTAAGCTTCATCCAACATAAATTGATAATGTACAAATACAATTGTGGCTGTTCAACCGGAACTGTTTGCGTTGTCAGTCATGATTTCCGCGAGGCATGTGACATTGGTTTGGTGGGTCATAGCAGCCCAAACCCAAAGTAAGTGAGTGGATACCAGAGTATTAAGGTGACCGTCTATGACTGATTCAAATGTAGTGGACTGCGATGAAATCGGCTGATAGTTTGCATTGGCCCACACTCGGAGTCTTGCCATAGGCCTGGCGGTACGCAGCGCAACTTGCACCGTGACAGGTGTTTAGGAGTTTTGTTGACAGCAGCTAATTGTTTGCTTGCTGGAGCATTCCGTTCATATTGAATGTCCTCACTTATCCAATCTAAGGAGTTGCTATTCTGTTTGCTCAACAGATGCAAGTAATGATCGAAACTGGAGCTACTGTTATCTAGTTTATCAAGGTGGACAGGGACATGGGCGACTTGCAACACATTGACGAATCTGTGACAGACTATTGACTAGAGGTAGCATAACCAATGATAAACTCTACATAGGTTCACTTTAAATTAAACATAGCGTGGCATCTTGAAAGGTGTTCTATATCTCATCTAAGATGGAAAATGTGGCTTTCTCTTGCAGGTGTGCGCGTGCGTACGTGTACGTCTTCCGTGATTGATTTCTCATCCCACTCGGCAGCCTGCATAGAAAGCATGTGGTGCTTTGTGCAGTAGCCGTCGTTATAGTGATCTGTTCGGAGAAATGACCGTCACTTCGGAAGATAGGTGGCTGGCTTTTTAGCACCGATTTTATGTAAGGTGGGCGATCGGACACAATGTGGTTGCAACGAAGCCACCGACATAAGTACCGTGAAATAGATTACTGGTCAGTATTGAGTAGCGTAAATTATAGCACAGGTTACATTTTCATTCGATTTTGACGGGGTCTCAAACCACGTGGACAGAGTCACCATCAATTGAAGCATATTCCGATATGTCTGTTTACAACACACAATAAATTCTACCTACCAATGGTCAGCAAACCAGCTACAAGTCCTCCTACACAACATGTTGTATCACCCATTGAGAACAGCACTTGGTGCAGTGGACTTACAGTTGGCATGTATGGAATATTTTTCAGCGTATGCGGCCTTAAAAACCCAAGTCGACTTCCCGTTGGTAATAAAATTTGCTGAAGCACTCTGAGTGCAATAAATTTATTCTCCCTGTGGATCTTAAAGGCGAAATTTGGCATTGTTGTCATGCTATTTTGTTCCCCCTCGTTATTTCCTTATTTTTAACATGCGAGCTTGCTAAATCTTTCCAAATGCTCAGCTTGAGATGCACCGGTGAGTTTTCCCCGGAGTTTCCATCTTCTACTTTCCTGTAGACTTACAGTGACTGCTTTTAATCGCGTTATAGTTGGCACCTCTAGGGCATTCATGCTTGAGTCCCCCATAGACTCGTGTTATTCAAATTTTTCCATGATCCACAAATTACATCGACATAGGTTGCGATCAAATCCATAAATATGAATATTTTGAAAAAGGAAAACAAAATATGAATTAAAATTTGAGTTCAGGTTACATGAATTTCACCATCACAAGTTTCCCGGACCCGTCATCACTGTTGTAAGTTTCTTTTTTAATAACGGCAGTAGTCGAATGATGCACAGAATAAACACAATTCTTTTTTCATCGAAAATCACCTCCGTCTTAGATGAAGCAGGCAAATCCCCTAGAACTCATTCATTGTAAATGCAACACAGCTAATATGGCCACTTTATTCTGAGAGAATTGTCACAATGAACATTTTCAAGTTGACCATCATTCATATTTGATCGCATCCTCCGCATTCAGATAGACTTTCCAGCCAGCCTCTTTCGAAAAGAAGCACTAGACTCGAGTTTCGCTCTCATTAGAGCTCATCAGTAGTGCATATCCTTGCCACGGCCGGGATTTGAACTCCGGACATTCCAATCATGAGGCAACCGTGTTAACCACTGCGCCATTGACCTCAC
>QNGE01000505.1:112233-205716 GCA_008508345.1 Paragonimus westermani | reverse complement strand
CACCTAGTCGACTGTGATCGACACACGGACACGGATAGAGCGTTTCACATTGTCTACCGTGCCCCGACCTCCGCGTCACGAAATATCAAGTGGCGCATCCTGTCAATAGCCGAGGCGGTCGCAATCCGATTGCGTCAACCGGATTTGTGTGTTCAAAAGCAGTTCGTTCACACCTTGGGATTACCGTGGCCCAATACGTACACTCGGCCCACGAGGCAATTTGATCCTGTTCCTCCCCCCCCCCAACTCACCCCAATTAACACTGACTTCGTAAATCCTGGTGAGCATAACCACAACTGAGTCATGTTTGTGTTTCACCCAATCGCCTTACCATCGTAACATTTCTTATCAATAACTTCCTTCATTTATTGTTACTTGATTTGATATATAATTGTACCAGCCTGAGATGAGAATTTATCGAAAACAGTTCTGTTCGCTGAAACCAAAATTGTTTTACATGATTTCTACGGGGATTTTCAATCATAAGCAGACAAGCATAGACTATTTGCAATTTTTACCTAGGTACTGGGCGGTTGAAGACAAAAATCCATACTAAATGTGGATTGGGTGAAACCCATAATGGATATGCAAATTTGAATACGGGTTGAATAATATGGAAATAAAAATCGGCCGAGGGTTCCAATTTCGGGAGATCTGCAGTAGTGAACTTACAAGCGTACATCAGTATGTAGGCGACAGCAACAGCTTATCAGTAATGATTCTAATGTCCAGCCTGTCTGATTAATCAGCTTGGTCTCCTGAAAGTGGGTGTCAAGTGTACGTTCGACTTAATCTACTGATATCACCCTCATGATATACTCCGATAGTATGTTTCAGAACGGACACGCTGGAACGTCGCAAGAGTATTCTGTACAAGTCAAGCGGCCCGAATGATGTGCACTCTACAAGTCACCGCTGAAATGTGAAAAGTATACTTTGTGAAAGGACAGTGAGATACGATGATACACTAAAAACAGGTCGTTCATAATATAAGTGAGACCCACTTGTGAAAAATCAGGCATTCGGCTGGATTCGAACCATCGACAGAAACAGTATGCACAAACGCGACTAACGCTCTATCAGCTGAGCTACGAACTCATGCCAGGGGCTCGGAAATTTCACATTCGAACTCTTTTACCCACCCGTCACACTGTTTCGTATGAAATCCACCAAATGATCCAGTGGGTCGACTGTCTCGGCAGGGTTCCTCGAGCAGCGTCCGAGTGTGAAATTCCTGAGTTCTTGATATGGCTTCGTAGCTTAACTGGTAGAGCGCTTGTTGTGTTTTGGCATGCTGTTTCTGTCACTGTTTCGAATCCAGCCGAAGCTATGACCTTTCACAACTGAGTTTCATTTAAATAATCAAATTTGTCAAACCACTCATTAGTAATACGTCCTTGATATATCGATAGTGCGTTGAGAATCGCTCCAGCTTACGCATTCTGTTTGCACAATGTAGTGATCGAATCGTTATAACCCACTTGGTGGCTAGCCTTAGAAATGGTAGTTATCTTACCGTGGAACTTTGTGGCACACCGTTAGCCGTGCAGTAATAATCGTGGAATACATAGTGGATTATGACATTAAACTGGCAACTCTGACCACTGTGTTCTGCTGGGCCGTTATTTCAGATTCATACGTCTGCCCATGGTGTGGCAAGGAAGTAAAACGTGAAGTAAGAAATGTAGACCAGAGCAAGTGGACACGTCTGTGAATTGGGATGATGGAGTGCACCATAACAGCACGCCAGCATAAGCAGGTTGAAGCTCTTCTATCCAGTTGGGACGGTCACGTGACTCGTTTCAAAGACCGGTGTGAAACACTGAAAACAGCCGTTCGCACAACTGAATTTTTATGAATTCCATGGGAATCTGGAAACGATTGAGACAGGAGTGTGTTTACGTGCCAATTTGCGTGCCACGACTGATGAATAACGCAAACGGGCCCGCCGTGAAGACAAATGTCTGAGTGCGTGCACTTAACAACACGCAACAAGGGCATTAAGCCCAAATGGTCCCAACGGCAGCCGACACACGATACAGTCGCCAGTTTGTCAACATGATGCCAGTCGGTATCTTTCTATACGAAAATTTCTGAAAACTCAGTGAAATGAAAGTTATATCAAGTTTGAGTAAAGTGGTACAAATCAAAATAGTGTTCACACTCATCTCATTGGCACGTGCCCTGAAGGTACATTCAGGGATGCAAAGACGTCTGCACCCCTAGTAGCCCATATATGTGGACAGAGACGTATTCAAATACGTATAATATACATACCTATGGATATGGAATTATATATGATCAGACTATATATATATATATACAACCAAATATATGCATTTATAAATAGATATACACAAGAATTGTCATAGTGCAGCTCGACATATTCATATTTCCTTTTTTTCTATGTAAATGTACACACTTCTGTATCGAAAAATGTATGATTATGTCCTGTTAGTACGTATGCATATCCCGGCACTTACTAATTTCACAACTGACTTACCCGCCAATCAACCGGAAAATTTGGCTCCTCAATTTGTTTTCGGATGTATGAAAGGAAACCGGCTTTTTTACATGATGCCTAATAGAGCTACCGAATCTAGCACTCAACTTGTCTCAGAATACCCACTTTTATTTTGAACAAGTCCAAAATCATGTGATTTTTTTCAAACGGCCAGATCAATATTCAGCGGTGAAATTTAAGTTCATCGTAATCTTTACAGGTCACATTAAATCAATTTCAATAATCTTCTATTTCAATTCCCTTCATATTTTATATATTGTTACATGTTATGGCATATTCATATCATGCAGTGTTTATTATTATCCGATTAAGGTGAAAGCAAGAACGTTTAACTTTCTACCCTTATTCCTCCCATGGAAATAAAAAACATCTCAATGAGACGGTGACGAGTAGTTCTGTGTCAATAGCGTTCATGCTTGTCAGTAGAATCCTACAGAAAATCCTAACTGGACGATAGGGATTTCGCATAACCAATATCCTATCACTGATTCAGACAGTAGAGGTGGTGACGAAAAGAAGGGATTTATCTCAGCAGTTGTTCATCTAATTGTATACTGTATTTGCATTGCGGATTTCGAACTGGCTGGCAAGTGTTATCACACTGTGACTGCACTTCTTCCGGAAAGCCATGGTATTTATTTGAACATGGGAGCAGGTAATGTTTTATCTGGAACTTCTTAGCAATCATATATCGTAAAACTTTTGGCACTGTGTGTGGGATTTCAGTTTTAAACAGCATGCACAGAAATCACAGGTTGATCAGAGATACGCTGTAAGTGTTCTTGATTTCTAAGAGACAGAGAAACATGAAAACAATCTTGAGCTAAATTTTATTGCCCTCGAGTGGTTCAGTTAATCGCAATTGCATAGAACAGAGTGGGTTGTCCTGGAAACGTTGATTTAATACTAACGAGCATTGATGAAATTTTCCGCCTTTTTATTGTAAACCAGAAGGAATAAATGGTGAATAGCCATTCCAATCTTTTGTGAATTTCCTTCGCTTCGATAGATACAAGTAACAGAAAAACACGCCGATATGCCTTTCAGCGGTTGTCGTAATGATAGAATTATTTTTCCGTGTCAGATGCTGCAATGTATATACCGTTACCAAATATGAGTGTTGATAATCGTTTTAAGTCCTCCTGAAGCATTTGCTTCTGTTAATTGAGCTGAGCTTTAATCAACGCTTCTCAGCTCAGATATACACAGCGGCCGTACTCAATGTATTCAAATTTTATACAAATAATCATTTGGGTTAATAAACACCGACAGAACTCATTTTCGCTTACCGGCGGTGTTCAACAAAGTTTTCCATAATTGCTCTTGATCTCCAAATTGAACTTGGATAACAGCCTGGAGAGGGAATTAGGACTGCATAACCCAGGGGTGTCCAACATCCTGTTGACTATCTTCGTGACTGGTGTGATTCCGACTGCATCGTTTTAATATATGAAGACAGAGGGGGCCCAAAACTCTTTAGACCGATAGATCATATCGCTTTGCCGGCTAGGATCGTGTTATGTATCTCAAAGTTATTAAATGCCTGTTTCAGATTTGCAATGGTTCATGGACGCACTGTTAACACTGGGAACAATTTTACACATCCAGTTGGTAGCATGCTTGCTTTTGTTAAAGTGAAGGGACAAATCAGCAACCACACTTCAAGGGTTAGAATGACGTTGTGAACATATACAACCTCTGATTTGAGACGTTCCACGGAAAAGTGAGTGTACTTTGCATTGTTGCTCTCTGCTGCTCTTCATCATTGTGAGGCCTGGACTTTGCGAACAGATGTTCGCCGATTATCCGTCTTTGAAAATGGTTACGTGTGCATGGTTGGTAATTTATGCTGGTATTGCCTTGTGATCAATGAGGCGGATAAACAACGAACCCTTGTGAATACCACACCGAACTTCTCCGTAAACTGTGTGATTCTCCGTTAACATACTTACCACATGACACCACAGTTTTGTGAAACCTGGGGTGGGCTGGAAAAAGCAGCAGGACAGTAAAGCACTTACTTGAAATCGACACAGGCAACAAATTTGGAAGTTAGTTTAATGTTGGTCTGAAGTCTAGTTTATTTGCTAAGTATCCCCTCGACTACGCTGAAGTAATTAGGCAGGACATCTTCAGACTTTAGCTATCCTGCAACTGTTTTTAATGCATTTAACACGCTTGGTATTCCGCTGATCCAATCCTGTAAGAGTAGGTTCTGACAATCCCAAAGCACCACATACATCGGTAAAGGTCGCTTTTCGCTGCTATACTGGACACAGCCAGTTCACTTCCCCGGTATCGGAATCGGTTTTCCAATGTACGTGCACAAAGCTGATTGACAGGCAGAATAGTTGGGCGAAATTTTTGATGTGAACAGCACTGATTGTCATCAACGACTCTTCATTATCAATCTTCTGATGAACAGATTGTCGTTTAATTGTAGGCTGTACAGAATAGAGTTGAGGTCGGCAGCAGCTACGAGTCATAGCATTTGAATCAATTTTGGATGATATCCAATTGTGAAAAATCAACGTTTTCGGCTGGAGTTGAACCAGGAAGTGAAACAGCATTCCAAAACGCGGCAATCGCTCTACCAGGTAAGCCACGAAGCCATGCCGGGAGCTCGGGAATTTAAATCTGCCAAACTACCCATTAACAACACAATTTCTGTGATCAGCAGCGGCGTTGGTGAATTCCAACGTGAACATTTCGGGCAGCCGGTTCATCGGATCATTTGGTGGATTCCATACGAAACAGTGTGACGGGTGGGTAAAAGAGTTCGAATGTGATATTTCCGAGCCCCTGGCATGAGTACGTAGCTCGGCTGATAGAGCGTTAGTCGCGTTTGTGCATACTGCTTCTGTCGATGGTTCGAATCCAGCCGAATGCCTGATTTTTCACAATTGAGTCTCATCTAAAATCGTAAAACATGCCAAACCAATCGTTAGTAATACTTCAAACAATGGTAAACAGGAGATCGCTTTCAATATAACGGCTGACATAGTTCACAGGTTCCCACTAACAGATGAGACTTGGACGGTAAGCGGACATTTGTGCGGGAGACTCCAGCTTGATGTCACTTTTCTATACACCTCATAACAGACCAAACCGTGCTAAATAGAGAGTCGATTTCGGCAGAACCACCAGCAGCTTTTAATGGTGTCCCCTGATCGTAGGCAGACATCGTTACGGCACACTGAAGCCAGTTGCTCCACTTTTTTTCTACGCAGGTGATGCGTTGTCCGCTTGATACACCAGTCACTGACCAAACACTCTTGGCTTCCTCATCGATAGCAAACGAATGATTTGTTCGGATGTCCCAGTGACCCGCCGGTTGAGTTGGCAACGGTCCGATCTGTGTCCGTGTTTGTCTGGTGTAAAAACGTGAATAACTGTTTGATAATATTTTTCGGCTATTATACAGCGGGACATGCTTTCACTCAAGTTAAAGTAGATTCGTCTTCTGACAGTGGTCTTTCACTTGTATGTGCGCCTTGGAAACCCGAAGTCAAACACGGTGGGTTGATGCCATTCTCAAATTTGGTAAGAGAGATATCCATGTGACGGTTAAAACGATTTGAGTGCGTGAAGTAAAATCATCATCTGGAGCAACTTCAAGAAGCACTATATCGAAGCGCAAGTATGTTGACATATTCCCCACAACCAACTCAGTCCTTCAGTAATACTCTGCTTAATGTCAGTAAGTAAGGTATCAAAATGCCGTAAATTTTCATCGTCAAGAAACCGTCGTAATTTAATTTGTAGATCCCTGGAAGAGCAATCTTCTGTTACAACACTGGTAACTCTTCCAAATAATCCAGAAATAACCATTTTCAACCGTTTGAAGGAGGGAGTGACGGCTTTCCACATTCAACGCACCAAACCTTGCATAGATAAGTGTAACATCATTAACATTTTTCAACATCGCAAACTCATGGGACTTGGCAACCAAATACACGCCAATCCAACAGTAGAAGTACGGGGGCTGTGATCAAAACAGAAGCACAGAGCACAGATAACACACCAAGTATTATCGATGTAATGGACTGTATAGGTGGCCAAACGGCCCAGTAGAAAGTGCAGGGAATTTAGACTGTCAGGATCAATCAGAGCGTAACCAAAAACGCGATTGGCTCACCAGTGCATACGCGACATGGTGGAGAAACCCTAATGTCCACCACTTCTTACGGGGGTTTCTACTTGAGTGTTGACCGAGGAGTCTTGGTAGATGATGCAAATACGGATTGGGAATTATTCGTTGTCCATAATTTGCGACAAATGCGTCATGCCGATGTCGACGAAAACATATGTTGGAAAATAAACACTTGCGCACAAGTGCAATGATAAATGACGCATTCAATTTGGGTAACAATGGTAAACAGGGGAGTGGTTGAGAAAGTCAAACTAGCATCGAGTTGCACGCATTCACCAACACGCTCCCCCTCTTGAAATAGACCGTGATCCGTCCCACATCCGTAATGGCTGACATATTTAGATTAAAGAAAGTAACTGAATGCTGTTTTGTCCTCTACAAAAGGTTTTTGGAATTTTTTAAAAAGGTCACGTCGTACACAAATATGAGAGTGCCATCGTCTTAAGAAATACTTCGGTCAATGCAAATCGCATTCAGAACTAGTGGTGGTCAGAGCTGTGGGTGTGTATCGGGACTTCTTTGACAGGATAGCCTGATCTGCTGGAAGGAGTAGCAACCACCAAAGACAGGGTCATAAACGATGAAGAATTTGACTGGAAAACTTGAGGGAGTTCAAGGGTGTTACTTGAAAATTTTTAATTTGGCCTATGAGTTATAGAGAATCAGATACACCAAAAGCAAATCATTTTTGAAGGCTTAGCTATTTAAAAGAGATGCTACCTTCAATCATAAGCGTACTATGAATTGATTTTAATAAACGAAAACTATCTGGTTATGTCTGGTGTAATTTCGCTCGGCTATGCCGATTTGGCTAACGTGTGTATACCTAGAAAACTGGTTAAACTCAACGCACGTGATCTTGTTTTCTCAGCTGACTATTTTGAACTGGTTGTTTATTCTGTCTAGACCGTAAAGACTAAACTAGTTTTAGCTAATATTACTTGATATATCTATCGATTTGTTCAAAATACGGAAATAGTTTCGGCTATTTTAAGCTAACTTCGTCAGTTGGTTTGATTGCCAGGGTTACAATAGCCCTCGGCCAGCATGTAACTATTTCCATGCAGGGATATTTCCAACAAACTTATCAACCTAAGGGTTTTTACCATACAGTGCTTTGTGTTGTGTAGCCAGCAGGTATTCTGAAACATCTGAACATCACGATGATAATTCGTGAAGCTCCGCTTAGCCATTGCTACACTGACGGATCGATCGGCATGTCTGACGGGCGCAGGCACGTGATCATGTCCTACTAAATGGACATTAAATCAGAAACGCGAGTAATTTCAGCGGTTGAATTTGCCTTGGAACAACGAAAACAGTTACATTTAGTCCACGTAACGACCACGGAGATAGGCCTACAGACCACAAACAGATATCGATGAAATAATTTTGACGTTTGCTATCGGGTGCGATCCTGAATTCATGTGTGTTCAGGGACGCGTAACAAACTATGTATTCACAAAAAAGCATAAAACCGTTTCAATTCGCTGAACAAAGTTACACATCTGTTACAGTAACGTGAGAAGTAAGGTTCAAACAACAGAATCGGGTCATAGTACTAGGAGATACGCGCCACTAATTCACGTGTGGTGATTAGCCCACTCGAAACAGACACGGCTGACACGAATCTAGTGCTGTACTCGCTCCACATTTTCGCATTCACGTACGCCTTTCGGTATCACTTCAACAGTTTGTGCAACAGAAGTATAAAAAAATATATATACGCTGAAACACTTACGCACTGATGATGTCACCTCGCCTGGTGATGAAACGTTTGCAACCTAAATGCCAAGCTCGGCGAACATATCAATACCAAAACCATCAACCCGAGCTACAAACAACACCACCACTGTTCCCAACCATCAACCAATCTGTGCCGCGTGGTTACCCATGCACATATTAGCCGTGCCACCTTGCTCACTTTTGAAACCCAGAGGAACCCCTGGTGATATCTTAAATTGATATCGAAACAGCTTAAATTGGAAGAGTAGTGATCATTTTACATTTAACGATGGAGGTGAAAAGGATTCTACAGATAGGATTTTGTTCATAGATTGCATGGTTCTATCATGTCAACGTTTGAACAAAGATATGCTCAATGCATAGACAGTTTTTTAAGGCACCACATGCAGCTCAATTATCACAAGTTAGCAATGAAGAGTGTGTCGCACAGACTGGCCAATCTGTCGTGTTACAAGCGGGATTCTATTTGAGCTAACCGGTGCCACCATAAATTTAAGGGCGAGATCGGGTTGGCGTCGATGCACAGTAACGCAACTTGTGGAAGGGTTAGAGAGCACATCTACATATTCAAGTGTAAGCACAAATGCAGTGCCGATTTCTCGGCGTAATGTGATAATCCACATCAAATGACTCACCCCCTTGGAGCGACAGGCTAGAGTGAAACTAAGCCCTATTTCATGACGGCATGTACCATGTTGCATACACTGGGTGCCAGATTTGTTTGGCATGTTAGTCGATCTGTTTGGTGGCATGCAGATAGTTGAATTCGCCTAAGTGTTTGTAGAAATTTGACCTTAATTTCTCATTGTGCCTTTTGCCGCTGGACCAATAAAATCACTGTAAATAGCAAGACAAATATTACACAACACCATGGGTCACCTCGTTGTCTATGTCTTACCACAGCGTGAGATCCTACAATTTCTCGAAGACTCCAGACCACTAGTACGGCACTTCATAGCCCGTCCATGCAGCCAGACTTAAGTCCCGGGGTGAACTGTTAACTCAGCTGGAGTTTAGTGGCACGGTGAAACTAATTAACGTGGCCGAAGGTAAGTTACCCATCTATATTTCAGTGTACATGACTGGTTAGCCGCAGTCAAGGGAACTTTTCAAGTTTGATCAAGCTAGTCAAACTGCGTCACTCACGTTAGTCCCCAGTTCACATGGTACTTGACACCTGTTTATCGTAGTCGTTCGCGTCGTTTTCAATCACGTTGCCCCTGTTTCACTTGCAAAATACGGTCACTCATCCACTAACGAGAAGGTGATTACTTATGAGGCAGTCGCCGTCAGCTTACCGGCAAAGCCCACTTAACCTCTAATCTCAGCTAACTGTGACGAGTTTCTGTCGGCAAATCCGCATACGTTTACTCGGGTATATCGGCCGGTCTGCTCACTGGTACCAGGGGCAAACGTCGAACCCCCTCATCCTAGTTCGTCTCAGGTACCTCAGACCATCCAGGAGGTTGTATGTTAAAGCCACTGAGACACAAAAGTGTACAACGCACACTCCTTAATTCAACGAACGCTATCCGTTGATGTGAGCGATATTCACAAGATGAAATATTGGGTCATGTACGCACCTTATGAACTCGACGCGCCCCAAGATCAACCCAAAGAGAAAACAGCACATTAATGCAGCGTCCGAATGTGAACAAACGGATAAGTGGTAGAAAGGCATGTGAATCAAGAGCACCCTTTCCCAAAACTAATCCATCCATGATAACTGACGCCCACTCCTCGTCGTTGTTTCGCTTAATACAAAAGTTTACGTGCCACCGCTTGCAATAGGCGGTATATGGCGCTCGCTGAGTAACACGGCGCTGACCCACCGCCACCTTGATCCTAGTCGTAGCTCATGTGAACTAGCCACCTGCTGTTCGCCAGAATTAGGTGCCATCATCTCACACATGAAGCACAGATTCAAAGAGCCGCAACATTCTGACCACTGGCACTTGCCACTAAAAGGAGAAAACCGACACTGATGTCTAGAATACATTCCGACCACATGAACTCTCGTTAACACTGATCAGGTTGACATTGGAAAGATTGTCAGTCGTTTCAGGAGTAGAAGTTATTCCCTCGCTTCCCCTGTTATGTTCTGTAGCTTCAGTATGAGGACGCCACGATATCCATTATACTATAGCAGGCACCAAAAGCCTAGACACTTCAGTATCCCGGCGTTGCAGATTATCTGTTCGAAACATTAGGTTGCCACTAAGGGTTTCCAATTAACATGCGTGTCTGCAGCTCAGTCTGAGCACGTATTTAAAAAATCAAGTTGTGTCCAGTCCGTATACCTCAAGCATGACCAACGGGGACAACCCATTTCAGTGGACCTAAAAAGTGCATCGATGAAAGAAGAATGAGCATCAGGTAACATCAGGAAATATAAGCGATTGTTGCTCACTTGACCGACTCCAATCAATCTGTCAGTAAGATGCTTTTCGGACTGTCTACCGAGTGCCAAGGAATCGATCAAACGTGGTGAGATTTTGAATGTTGACCGTTGCCGAAGCCATCAGCATCCGAATGCGCAACCCTGACCTCCGTGCTCAGAAGTTCGTGCGGACACAACCTGTCCTGGCCCACAATCAATCAAGCCCACGATTTGGAACAGTGACCACGTAACTGATAACAAACACGTCGTCCTTAACCTATATTGACCGTTTTTCTGACTCACACTAGTTAGTTTTAATAGTTAGTGGTGTAATTAGCTCGAGGATCAAAAACAGAAAACAAGTCTTGTTCGCTACTCTGTCGTTCTCATGACTTCAATGGGTATTTTCGAACGAAATATAGAGTAACCAACGCCCAGGTTGGTCAGCTAGCACGGTGCGACTAACAGAATTCCAGTTGGCCACATACCAACGTCATTAACAAAGCACTCGTAACCCACGAAAAGATTAATCTGAAAGGCAACAGTGACGAACCATTGATGCGTCTTAAATCAATTCCTAATTTTGGAAGCCCATCAAACCATGCCAAACGACCTAGTTTGTGGACATGCAATCCTACTTGAACGTCACCCTAACACGCCGGTGTTAGTCCCTCGATGTACGGTAGGATCTAACCACGTTCCCTAAATCTGCTCAGCTGCCACCCTACGAAAAAGGTGAACGTGTCTATGTGAAATCTGACCATTTCCCTGAGTGATCCTCAATCAGAATTAGACGACGAACGGCCTTTCTTTTTAGGTGTCGAGTGTCTATTCATGAGTCAAGTGACTTTCGCAATAACCGCACAATGTTCTCCATCCGTCACAATGCGCATGAAAACGATGAGCAGATGTTTCGATGTTAGAATTCCAGAGGACAGATTTGCGCGATGTGAGTGGGTGTGCTGGTAACCAGATTTGCATGCATGATATTAGGAAAACTAATATCAGGTTACATAAAATGGAGTGACAACACACTCGCACTTCGTTCACCAATGCCCGGTTACACACATATCGGTGGGCTTTTGTGCACTGTCAGGATATGTATACAAACCAGATATGCACTCGAAACGAACAGAGTATCCCGTGCGAGAATGACTGCACCAAAGATGACGATGTACGAATAAGTAACTACAGAGCCTGAACTAGTGTACCGTTGTGTACGACGAGAGAGTCGATCAATGCTCACAGACTGTAGTGAAAGATTCAGTCTGGTGAACAGATTTGTTTTGTTAAGAAACGTAGAAACTGGCGTCAAATGGCATCCCGTACTTTCCGCCCACACTGTAATCAATTTGTTAGTCACACAAACACACGAGACGCTACCAACATAATATATATGCGTTGTTATTATCTCCAGATCACGAGATAATCATGACGGTAACTCATGAGAATGTCGTGAGAACAACACGAAAAAGTGCTATATTGTTATTAAAGGTGACGTCACGAGGAATTTGGTCGAAACGATATACGATGAACAAATAATTGCTGAAACAACCTTAACAGCAACAATAGAGAAATCTGAAAGGAATCAGCTGTGACAGTGCAAAAACAAGCAAGTCACCGAGACAGTATAAAAAGCACATATGACAGGGATAATGGAATATTAACTTCCAGGAATCCAAGGAAGAGGATAACACAGTTCCAGATATGGAGAAACACATGGATGATGACGCAACTACTGGCAGCGCGTTTTGTCTGATTCCAGATAGGAGAAGTAGTGATTGGCGTAGGTATCAGCCATGTTCATGCACGCGGCGTGCTCGAGCACACTGGACTGTAGTGCACAAGGGTCACCGGTTCCTACCGCCCCGAGCATGTCCGTAGCGAGCTGCAAAACTGGATCTGCAAGAGAAAAAAATAAGCGGGAAGACCGTGTAGAAAGCGGGACAGAATCTCGCCAGTTTGGTGGACAAACAGCTGAGAAAAAGGGGAGATGACGTCAGCGATAGAAATAA
Source organism: Paragonimus westermani (assembly GCA_008508345.1). Lineage (NCBI taxonomy): Eukaryota > Metazoa > Platyhelminthes > Trematoda > Plagiorchiida > Troglotrematidae > Paragonimus > Paragonimus westermani. The sequence goes on along the minus strand of QNGE01000505.1, from coordinate 192,898 downwards.
TTCGATGAAAGACGGAAAATAGATGAAAGGAATAAAAAGACTGTAAGAAAAGAGTTTCCGTTTTTCCACATTATTATGATTGCACACACTAATTCTGGCGTAAAGGATACTGGAAGTGGCAATCGTTTTTAAAAGGACCCAATTCAATCATCGCACGATGTCAATCTGGTTTACTAATCCCCGTCAATCGGACGGTCGATCTTTGGCTACATACGAACTATGAGCAATAGCCAAGTATGTTTGTGATGAAAACTGGACGTGACGTCGACAGGACGGTGACTAACGTTCATCTCACGTGCATGGGGATTGCATCCAACCCCCGTTTTGTTTAAGGGCTAAGGCGAGCGTTCAGCTTTTGCTGTCATGAGATACAAAGTTGCATGTGAGCTATAGACAGCATTTCCAGAAGTCCCAACTTTGGACAGTAGAAACGGTTTAGATGATCGAGGTTTAAACACGCGATTGTAATTCATGGGTTTCACTGATATTGCGAGCCATCTCAACAGTTGGCATTGTTTGTTGAAAGTTATTGAGCTGAAGTCCACAGATGAAGGTATTATGACCGCTAGCAAATGTTTCTTTAGAAACGTTCGGACAGAACGACATACGAATGTTTTTTTAAGATTCCGGGGGGGGGGAGAAGAACAACATGAATCATGCAGTGAACAGCGTCTAAATATGGACAGAAAGAAAAGTTGTTGTCCAAGATTAGAATTTGCAACCACGTGACCGATGGTCGAAGTCGTTACCATTGCGCCATTCCGGACAAATTCATCATTCACTACTAAAGTGAAGTAACAAGAGTTCGACAGAGAAAAGAGTAATGCAATCAACAGTAAGTAGAATTCACTTTCAACTCCGATCTACATCTAGACAGTCATAACTGATGAAGCGCGGAGAATGATATTGCCATGAAAGGAGCTAGAAGTCTTTCCACTGTCCGATCGGACGTGCGCAGTGCATTTATGGAGCTCGTTGTTCAGTCGTTAGATTTAACATGCATCTGCTCAATAACATTAAAGGGTAGCACTGGATTTCTAAAAGTAATGAGAGTAGCGAATTGTATCACTGGACTTACAGCAAACTTACATACAGGCGTGGTCAGTGAAAATGTGAAGGTGTGCAACCATAATAAATGAGAAAAAGGCATCTGAAGGCAAACAAAAACCAAAGTAGGATAAAAAAATACGACAAGCGAGCGAATCCGGCTGTAATTGAAACTGATTCGGAAACCAGACTTGTAATTCGACTTAGGCGCAAAAGCTGCGGGACGTGCATGATTCGAGTATAAGAGACTAATTAGCCCTTCTGACGTAACAGTAAGTACAGAAACAAACAAGAAAATAATTGAATGATAAGTAGCGCGCTTTCTGTGGAGAGGAAACAGTGACTGTGAAAATGAGTGAGTGACCGTTAAAAATAAAATAGATCTCACCTACTAGGTTAATCAGAAAGAAAGAAGACTTTACCAGAGGCGTGTTCTATCTAAACAGCATCTGACAGTTTGCGAATTAATAAGCGACAAACAATAGGGTGGCCGGTCAATGTCAACACGGAGGTTGGTCAGAAACCAGCTCAAAGTGACAGTTGTTTCAGGGAATGAGTAGTCGGCTCGATACGTAGTGCGAGACTTATTGGTCTCTTCAACCGGTAGCAGTGACGAACAAATATAATACAGCGACAAGATTTGGGGGTTATTGCAAGAACAAGTAAAACCAGTTGATTAAAGCGTGCCATCACGTGACCGGCGTCACCATGGTTTTCGACTGCGTGAGTCGAGTGCACCTTTTATAGAACGTTCGATTTATGCACGCTCTTGCTTCCTTCTGGAAGGACTGTCGCTGGGGGCCTTGCTTCGTGAAAATATCGTCAACCGGCGTGCTCGAGTAGGATGATTCATCGACACAGTGAGCAAATAAAGCAAGAACGCCTGGCAGACTAACACTGACTAGTACCAGTGACGTCTACTGTTCCATCGGTTGCTAGGTGGTACGAATGGCCAACAGTCTAAGTGCAGCCAAGACGCTTCGCGTAAATGCTAACACTGGAATAGCCCGGGGTTTGAGCCTGCTTTATTACTCCGGAGCTGAGAAGGTAAATACAGGGGACGCAGCTAATGTTCGTGCTTTTCCAAAATGTGAAACTAAAGTTGCCAATGTCGGTTGCCTGGCCAAGTTTCAAAGTCCGATTGAACAAATAATCATCTGAGAGAGGGCGGCATCCACAGGCTAGCGGACTCGAGAGTACAACCGATATGCACAATGCCATCCAATATACACAAACTGTTGAAGTGGCACCAGAACTTTTCTGTTCGTACGTATTCCTCAGATAGAATGATTGAGGCAACAATTTATAAAGTTTGCGTGCTGTACTGGGGTCGGATCACGATGGGGTCGTTTTCAGCGGCCACGAGTGGAAAACGCTACCTCCGCTATGAAAACTATCGCCTCAAGCAGTTGGTTATATAGCATTCATTGTTTAATAACACTGTTAATAATCTCTCACTCAACATGCAGAACTTTTGATTCGTAATTCAGTGGTCAAGCAGTACAAAGGCAGTTTGCGATAACTGGGACTCGCACACTGCGCACTAACTCCGCGTCCATTGTATCAGGGGTTAATCAACGACACCATCAACGGCCGGACAGAACGGAAACGTATTAGTCAGACAGCGATATGGTCACGAATATGAACGCCCCTATTTCTCTTGAATGAAGACGTAGATAGCGCTCTCCTGGTTGGGACTTGACTATCATGCACAGGGCAGATCGAGAGTGCAACTGAACAAACCAGTGTGCAATGGGCAATAGTGTATCAGAATTCACACGATTACATTAGCGCTAATATTCTCCAAACCGGAATTGGAGACAGCCTTATTCGTACTCCAAACAAGTCCTGATCACATCAATCCAAATCGCGTGAGAAACTGGGTTATTCACCACGACATATTTCGGAACATCCGGGACACACTGACTAGGATCAAGCAAGTATGTAAAAATACGGAGCCCTCGTGTCGTGTTTGTGGCATTACAAGCGAGTGAAGTGAACAAATAAACACCTATTCAGAATGAGTAAAACATGATGTTATTTGCTCGTTGGCACCGGTCACCTACGTAACATTTACTGAATGCCGCATGCTCTGTGCACCTGGTTTGAGAGATATTAACTGTTTCTTCCCAGTTTCCGATCAACGATGAATGCATCACAAGCGAGTGTTTAGTGTGCTCCGATAACTCTCAGGGTAGAATATTCATTCCTATTAAGCCACCGCTTCCGTATTAATCCAACGGTCTTCGTGTGTCTCAATTTCGGTTCATCTGCATAAGTCACTACACATACTCCCTAGATTACTTTAGTCCCGTCTTTACTCACTGTGCAGACCAACGTGCTCGTTAATTTCCTGCAGAGAAAGATAAATGAAAATATGATTGATGCGTAGGTTGAGCAGAAAGGATGACATTCCCAGGACCATGTGAACTGTCACCTTTGAGAAATAAGACAGTAAGTTCGAAATCCAGTTGGGGCTCCATAAAAAAAATACGCCGCCCTCTTTTGCGAGCTCAAGCGTTTCTTCCTTCAGGGATATTTGATAGCATTTTGGTACTAAACATGGTTAACTATGATTCAGAAACTTCCAACCGCCTTGTGATGTCTCGCCGGTACGCTTAGAGTTGAAAGTTGCCATCCATTGGTCGACAGATCAGCGACGCCAATGAGTAAACACTTTTGATTCACTAGAAATAAAAGTCCACCATGTGGGGAGTACTCATAATAAATAAAACCGATCAACGATTACGAAAAAGTGTCACATACAGCTACGGAACGATTACCTTACTTCATGTGTGTAGCAGCTCGGTAAAACCTATCCCGTCAGATATGCACTCTTCCTTTCTACCAACAAGAACAAAAATTGTCTATAACAGGACCGCACCGCAGTTGTAAAATGGGACTATAAAATCGGCCAAAAGCGGGCAAAGTTGTCTGCAGAGAACACAAGACTGCAACCATGGACTCTGGTTACGAAGGGCAATATCTGCTGGAAATCCACATAAGGCAAACTTAGCAGATGCTGTATTAGAAAGATACACGAACTGGTGATTCAATCAGTAAGTGAACAGTATATAAGCAACACTAAAGACAGAAAAACGCAATAATACAACGGTGATAAGTGTGCCCGTAACAAGACCCTAAATGAATTTTTACAAACCACGATGCCGTCGTGAAATGGCTAATCTGAGAAGATGATTAAACCGCAAACAAACGGGAGCACGGGAGAGAAGAGATAGACCAATTAGCTCAAGCTTACAGCTGCCAGGCAATTTTTGCTTGTAGCCTGGAGCCAGGCTGGTGAGGAACAGACTGAACGACTGGCTGGTGAATTTAATACCTGACGGGCACATTCCAAAGCATTTGCGTCCGATTGTCACAGTCCCACAGCTTCGTCTGCAGGCCAATCGAGGAAGGCCACAGAGCAAAAGCTGAATCGCTTTTCCAATGGAAAACGATCACGGCTTTGGACCGATGGAGTAACAAGGGGATGGGGCATCGCAGCCCTTGGACTGAGGCTGAGTATCCTTCGTGTGATAGGCTGCATTATCGTATGAGCAGACCGAGCCAAATGCAGAGATGAATGGGATTGCCCGATTGAGCTGTCAGGATAAGCTCAACCATTTGCTGAACGATCAAGTAGTCATAGACACAGAATTGGCTGATGGAAAATCGCTTTCACACCACGTTGCAGAACAGATTCAAATAAACAAATGGATAGAGTAGGGTATAGAAAATATGGAGGACGATAAATCACCATGCAAATGTGTTCGTTTGTAAAACGCAAACGGATGAAAACAGCAAATGAAACTAAGCAACGCACGCTATCGTCCGAAGCAGCAGGGTTAAGTCCACTAAAAATTCGTCTATTAGGTGAATCTGTAACCAATGCAAGCTAACGCGTGAGACCGGAGAACTGAACAAACCAAAGTGGAGCTTTGTCGCTAGTTCACCTTACCAAATTCTATTTCGACTGCATATATCCAGCACATGAGATTAGGACAAAGGCGCTACTCTAGCAAACCAGGTCGCATACACTGGCTGTTCACACTGATCGGGTCAAACAGGAATATTTGCGATGATCGGGCTAAGGATCTGATATTATCGTACACTGTGCATGGAATCGGTGGTAAGTGCCGTGAATATTGTTGGGTCAAACAACGATGACATTGTCAGATTGTCTAAACATAAGAGGGAACATACGAGGCAATCCGAGCTTGTCACAACGTGTAGAGTATACGATCACTAGGGAGATAGAGCCCCACAGCGGACGGAAAGTGGAATCACGAAACACTGCCCAACAAAAACAGCCTCTTCTTCCTACTCTCCCTGTAACAGCTTGATCATAGCTTGATACGATCATGTCGCCACTTGAGAATATCAGATATGCTGTTTGTATCAGTCCCTGTAACTTCGTGAAAAACGCAGCTCGCCACCCATGCGCGTGTACCATGTGAACCTCATCGTCATGTATGAGATCAGTAACTTCGCGGCTTGGCACCATATCCGACTACTGTACGCGTTGAGTTGGTGCTCATCATTTTACTGAACGGCTGTAACAACATACCATACTTAGTGGCAATCATTATTAGAATGTTTTGAGTGGGTAAATACAGACACTGGATTATTTTTCTTCCCAGAACCGCACTGAAGAGATGGATACCACGCCATTCTGTAATCGTAGATTATTAGACATAAGGAGGGAAGCGGGTGAAGAACTGCAGGAAGTAGGAGTCAGTGCATATTGTAGTTAGCTACAGCAAAGCCGTTTACGACGGCTCCATCGCCTCCTTGACCCCGTGGTTTTCCAAGGTTGTTCAGAATCGTCAGATGCTCATGTTGCGATCGAATGCAAATGGAAGGGCATAAATGACAACGACTGTTATGAGCTACTGGGAACTGCGCTTTGTTACTGTGGTGATGAACCATAGTGGTCCGGGTTTATAAGTCCCGATTTGAAGTTCACGCGTGAGGTGACCGTGATTGAGGGTGGCGAAGCAGTTGTGTACGATTCAGGTTACCTATGACCTTACGTGCTGTTCGAGGCGACGATGGATCTATCCATGTCAATTGGATGAATGGAACATGTGGACTGACAATCCTCAGAAAAATGACGAACGGCGACGTTCATGGGATTACGTTATAAAACTACCCTCTCCAAGTATCGGGCATAGATAAAGAATAGATTGCACAAGGGCAGCGCGAAGCTACGTATAAACCCGGTGGTTAAGGAATTTTTGACATTCAAGGAAGCTCAAACATGATCCTTGTCATTTAGAACAGTCGGTCTCAGTCTGACTGAACACTTTAGGGATTTGATGGGTGGCACTATTAACGGAGAACGTAACCTTGGAATCGCTTCTCATATTGAATGTGTCTAACGATGCAGGAATTCAGACGCCTCAGTCGCACGCCGAAAATCAAATGGAAAGTGAAAAGGCCAGAAACCGTTGTATCGACAGAACGGTGACCAAATGTCAATCAGTTAGGTTATGTTTTGTAAGACGCAATAAACTGTTTGAAAAATGGGATTCTTGAACAGGTCTGAGAAGATGAGAGACTTTTGTCGGGCAGTGTGTATAGGATTGTGAACTATCAAGCGTTCGGTTCCCAGTTCAAGCAATAAAACGGGTGCCCAGGATTGCCCCCTAAAAACTGTAACGTGGTGGCGACTAAAACTCTCTTAACACTGGTAATACACCGCAACTTAAGAACTCCATCGGGCCATCATATGATGTCAATCATTTGAAAACTAACCAGTTAGGTACATGGAAGAATCTCACTTCTCCATACAACCACTATTACTTTAAGGCTACATTTTACACTTGAGGGATGGCGATAACCATGTTGTATTAATGACAATGCTGTAGGATGGTGTAAAGTATGGTGGGAATTAGGGTAGTTGCACTCTTGATTGACTGCAACAATATACTTGGTTTCTGCCTATTTGATGAGGATGACCGATGGTTATACTAGGAAGTCGTTTAACTGAAGCTCAAATGTGAGTGGGCGGTGAATACACCGGAAAGAATTAATTACTCGAATTGCATCTGGGCCACAAGTAACCGCCAAACAACCGTACTGTACAAAATGCCATTTACTCAGATTAAGCGGAGATTAGAATCGTAGATATGCCAAATGAACTTTGATGTATAGTGGCAGTTGTTAGATATCCAAAAGAAGACAAATCACTCCTCAGTAGTGTTGTGTGTTTAGCGTTTGTGGAAGTACAGTATATTCTACGGAGGCAGGTGGATAAAGCCAATTACTGCGTTACCTGATTTCTCACAACGCAGGTCGAAGTCAAGGGTATAAGGGAAGTTGCCCAGAAGGAAATCAATACAACCAAAATGCAGCGTCCTCAAGTCTTCTAAAATGTCATTGATAGTGGAGTCGAAGAAAGTAGGTAAACGCGAGGAACCTAACCGAACACAATCAGCGACTGGAAACCGTACTGTATTGGGCACCCTGTCATCAGATGTGCGTCTGCATATAGTTGGGGTGGTATTCGAGAGCATGTCGGACAATTTTTCTTCTCCAACCACTATCGAACATTTAACGCATGTTTAAAACGGCACGTGGTGAAACCCTAACAGTTAATTCATCGCGACCTTCTGTGGGTGTGAGTGCAGACAGTGGCTGTGTACCCGTGTTGTGCCCGTTTGCATCATGCATAGAGCGCCAGTGTCCCTGTAACCTTGCCTGTATCACCATCTGATTGGGTTTGGGTCACGTGAACACTAGAACGTTCACATTCGCGTGCTACTGGTATTTTACAGTCTGTCGTATCCGCTATAATGTAGTTCTACCGTGTGAATATTCAGGTCGAGTGGTAGTTACTATACACTTTGAGCAGCGTTCACAAGCGACATTCGTCTCTCTAGAGACGCTGACCTGTTTGAACCCAGCCCTACTAAACTTTTCCCTCAGTGGTGGCTGATGGAGATAAAACGGGGTAGTAGTTCAATTATAAGGTGACCTGGGCATTAGAGCGTGAAATAGGTGTGGAGGGAAATTACGAATGTTTCCCTCTGAGAAGTGGTCTGTTACCTCAAGGTTTCTTCATCGCGATCGATTCAGATACCCAGGCGGCAGTGAAAGTACAGAAAATTAAGACTCGTAGCTCAGCAAGTTTGATGAGCATAGCTATAAAGCGATCGTAACAATGGTGCTACTTAGCTGCTGTGAAACGTAGTTATTCCAGGCGAATATCCTACACCGAGTATAAATGTTCGGTAATCTTATTCGTTCGATACCACACACCGACTGATAGTAAAAGATAAGCAACCATGGCGTTACGAGGTGGATACTTGATGGGAAGAATAAAACAAGTTCAAGCATCCCGTCTTTAGAGGTGAAGACTTAGATGGCTGGGTCACCCCATGAATATATGATGTCCGATCGTCTGATACGTTGAGGACCCCTCACTGATGTCGCAGAAAAATAAAGATATCAACAGAGGATTTGATGTAAGGGAACGGAGATATCGACCGGCAGGTCAGCCAGTACCATGCGCGCTCGTAACCGGGCTGAGGGACCTGAAACTGTCCGTGCTCAACGTTAAAGAAAATGGCGATTAATCGGGTTCAGTGATTTGAATGCTATGCGCCTTTGGCCGGGTTAGCTGTGGAGCAAAAGCAAGCAACGGTACCTACGGGTACGATGATTGGTGGTGAGAAATGAGTGACGAAGGAAAGCGGTTAAGGACACAAATGTTATATCACGGTCATCAGCAACTCCTTTTTTCAAATGCACCCTGATGTTGACTGTTTTAAGCTAGGCAATGAAGTTTCATGAATTCAATATAAGCTGCACTTACCATGTTATCTCCAATTAAAAGCAACTATTTTCACGGCCATGCGGTAGTTAAGTAGCAACAACAAGCATTGCGTGCATGGGGTCAACGAGTGCCAGTGATTTGTCATTTCAACCGCTTCCCTTCATCACTGTGTTGGTGCTACTGATGGTGGTCAGTGGTACTGCTGCTGAAGGCATATTCACAGGTTCCCAGATTCTCGAGCAAGTCTTTAGACTGCATCATATACAGCGGAGGATGAACAGAAAGCTACTTGTAGTAGAATGGGAACAAACTGTAAATTGACCTGTTACGCTCAACCTAGATTGCGTAACATATATGGTTTTCCCCCCGCAAAATAAATCCTAAACTGCCTTAGCTGCCTCAAATTACAAGCCAGAGTGACTTTACCCACCGCTGCCCTCAATGCCCACTCCAACTGGACTCCTCGGATAACGAATATTCCAGTCAAAAAAGATGGCTAATCTAGGTGACAAGGTCTAACAAGTTCCATCCTTCCGGGTCCAGTTCACGGGTTCTCACTGTCCCTCCTTCGGCCCTTAATGTTTACATTCTCAAAAAGATAGGTCAGCAGAGAGCGACTGTCTGAAAGTGTAGTCCAGACCGCAGCAGTTTGGGGACGATCATTCGAAAGTGAGCAAACTGAGGGTACCTGCATAGTCTACCCTATGCCAACTGTACACTCCAAGTCACTCCACATTAGGCTAGAGTAGGTGCAGTACCCAGCATAGTGACCAAAGCCGCATTGGTACACTGAATCCTTGACAGCAGCGAGCGCCGTATCAGCTGGCGTCAGACACCGAATCTACCCATTGTGCCCTCATTGTACCTATGAACTACAGCGGCTATACTGTCAGGTCGGTGTTATTCTCAGGTCAGTACGGTTCTGATACGGATATGCTGGCCAGAGATGTGAGCACCCAGACCAACCGACAACGCAACATCGGGTTCCGTGCGAGTAAACACGGCGCTCAGGCGGAGGTACGCGCTTGTGAGTCGTCCTGGGCAAAACTTATTCCCAGTCAGTACCAGTTTCAAACATCTCGCGTATGACTGATCAACTTGATGCTCCAATCTTCCAGCTAAGCCTTATCTTAAACGGACCTTAAATCTATGACTCAGGTGGTGTGGTTCTGCCGGAATGTGCATAAATTCAGACCTGATGGAATTGATCAAAAATACAACGCCCAGACTAAGTCATACTATCGAGACGCGGGTGGGAAAGGAGAACAAGGACTTGGCGAGTTGGTCTAGTGAGAAGTGAACGAATCTGGAAGAGAGCGTACAGAGGGCACGTAACTTGCAAGTTGATTGCGAATCGAAAACGATAACCTAAAAGCTCGACCAAGGCAAAATTTTGTTGAAAGTATTAATAAGATACAAACTGTTAAAAAGAGCAAAAGCCACGCAACAGAACGTTGCCGCTTTTATCTCTAATTTACTGATCGGTGAACTGAATCGGCGACAGCTGGCCGTCAAAAAGCTGATTACGCACGCGGTAAAGCATACGTATACAATTCAAGAGCAATTTAGGTAGCAGACGCTTTGGAATGCAGTGCGGCACATCACCAGTACAAGCACTGGATATACGAAACATTCATTGTTGCCAGATGATAGACGGAACACTCCCTATAGCAGCTCACATAGAAAGTTGGGAAGGATATTCGTTGAAAGCTCAAACTTAGGATATTTACCGATTGGGAAGCTTGGCTAATTGAGAAAGTTAATGGAGCACAAACGGCCTCCTAGCTAGTTCGAACCAATGGTTCAAGACTTCCAACTGTCAGCGAAACCACCAACCAGACAGAACACTGATTCACTGCAAGTTACGAAAGTCAGGCCGTTTGGGGGAAGTATTAAGAGGAGAAATAAGGCTGGTCCCTGCCTAAACTGTTACCATCAATAGTTAGTGACAGGAACTCAGCTTTAGAAGCTAACAGCGGAACGCACATAAAGCTAGTATGAAGCCGCCCAGGGTTCTCAGATATGCAACGGTCGATATCTCTATTGAGTTGTATCGACCGATGGGAATATCTGGGTTTGAGGAGGATATCTGCTAATACGAGTCAAACGAATGTACCAGCCTACTTAAGAATGCATTGATCAAAGCGATTGAGTTACACACTAAGGATGCAACCCAAAGATCTATCAAACCGACCACTCTTTGTTGATGCCGTCGTCGGTTGGCGTAATGTTTGCAGTAGGTAATTCGTGACTCCAAAAATGAAAAGAACAGCTACCACTAGGCTAGAAAAGGTAAGTTGTGTTTGCTTATTGATACTTGGTCTGTCTAAAGATGTTAGGTGTGGTGGCTAATCGTGTTCAACGACATGCAGATAGTCGTTGGTTGACTACCGTCCATGAAGTAAGTACAATTAATGAGGCGGTAAGGTTGTCAGATATCATAGTAACTTTCCATATTACGAGGAATCGTTTATAAACAAGAACTGGTGACCTTTTATATCCAATTCTGCTGAACAGCCATGCTCACGTTAACTGACGGCACCAGGGTCAACCTGGATCAAATAAAGGAATAATGTAGAACTGAGTTTTGTTACGTTGAGCTGGATCCACGCCATTGACGAGAGGCTGTTTTTGCACGGGAGCAACAAATGTTCACCGCCATCCCAAAGGGGAGCCCCAAAAGAACAGCTTTCATTCAGCTTACGCCTGGACGCACCTAAACATCAGTTAAGGCTTTTACGTTGTCAGCAGATATCACGAAGCCCGTGGGTTAAGCTTTACGGGTGATATGGAATTGTTGGCGCACACGAGCACATAGGACTTCGGAGAACAGACAAAAACAACCAACAGGTAATGGCACGTTTATGCGACGATACCACCCCAGTTAGAATAAGCTCACAACAAAGACAACATGAAGACTGCTACTCAACGAGACCAAGCCGTAAATGGCTTCATGGTTCCGTTGAATGCAACCTTCACACCGGCAAGGAGTACAGGCACTATGTAACTGAGTCGTGAACGCAAGCTAACAGCCACTATAAGGGTAACAAAGATGAGTAACAACACCAGGAGCTTGGTTGTGAACCTCAAGAATGACTACCTAATCAAACAAGCGATCAACATGTTGAGTGAGAAAAACAGTGGTAGCCCTAACTTGACAGAGTTCGGTCAGTCCGTTAGGAGTGGACATGCCAGCGATGAACGGCGTATGAGTAACACAGGCCACAAGAATGAGAATGAATTACGGAACAACGGTCTCTCAGACGAATAACGGACACAGCGTAAACCAAAAGAATTCCGGGGATCTTTGTCAGAGGCATTTGCCTATCGACGTGGCAAAGTGTACAGACTTCAGAAGCGGGTGGGCTGGGTTTTTTAGATGATTGAAGGGTAATACGTTAGGAAATGTCCGTGTCGAGAAAACTACATGTTGGTGGATAGGAAAAGGTACGGGATTCTGGGTAGAGTTAAAATAAAAGATTGTGCACGTGGGTGTTATATACATGAGTCACGCCACCCAGGGATAATAGTTGCCACAACGAGACTGGACCTTGACGCGGTATGACGGCGTGCGGATCTCGATGACCTATTGAGCTAAACCGGACGGTGTGGCGACCACGCCAGCAGAGTTACTCATGCCAGGCAGGCCAGTAGTTCTGACAGACCACAGTGTCCTCGTCCCCCAGGTTGGGTGTTTGCAGAAGGTTGGCATCTTTTTCCGAAAAAGTATCAATTCCGGTACACTGCCACCTACCCGCTGTCTTGCGGTACAGGTTTTTGAACTAAAGGCTTTGGTTGATAACCCTAATCGTTCTTCTGTCTAGGTCTGGGCGTTCTGACAGCATCCCAGTCCACACACGACCGTGAATAACCACAACACTATTAATTCCATCTGCCATCTCGCAGTATAAACCGGGTGGATAGGCAGAAATATATGCTAGCGACACCTCCCCTACTGTCCTACCAAATTTAGTTCTCAGGCCCCCTCCTGACCTCCATTTCTAATTACTCAACAGGTTCCACAACAAACATAGCTAGCCATAGTAACATTGAGTCGGTGAGCTTCACTTCTTATCATTCTGCCTCAAGCCTCCCTCGTTCTTTGCTTAGACCTAGAATGCAAATTAATACACGTACCTTCAACGTTCGCACGCTAAAACAGATAGGTCAACAGGCCGCTCTCGCACGAACGCCAAACTCGTTGCCTGCTGTATTTTGGAAACTAGAATCCACAACAGCAGTCAACGTCTAGAACTAACAACACCCGCATTGTCTACCCGATACTGGTTACACACTTCGGGTGAATACACCACCGCCACTCACGGTCAGGCTGCAGTACGTATGGTCCTCAACACGGCGGCCGCAGCCGCATCAGCAGATTGGATTCCTGTTTTCCGCTTGGCGGGTTCTGTTGAGGCCAGCTCTAGACGCAAGTCTTTCAGAAATCTATTCGTTGGGTTTGCTTATGCTCCTACTGACTGTAGTGACGTCACTGTCACGGACGCGTTTTGCTTGGATCTGACCGTTATCCTTCGGTAGACACGTGGTTCTGACGTAGTCATTCTGGCTGGAGATATGAATGTTCAGGTAGGCTGCCTTGGTGAGGCCGAATCTCGTCTAGGGGCCAAGTTTGAGATAGCATCACATCCCTCTGATAATTGTGCGCGATTGTTGCAGCTGTGCGCTAAGCATAGGCTGGTTTTAGTTAGCATTAGATTTAAACATCGTGCACACCAGTGCTATATCTGGCGCCGGCCTTCTCCGAATCAAGCCTGGTCTCAGATAGACCACACAGCCGTTAGTTAGAGGTGGCAGGGTTCCATTCAAGACTGTCGCTCTTATTGGACCACGTACTTTGATTCCTATCGTGCGCTGGTACGTTGTCGTTTCGTACTCACTCTTGCTGTGCAACGACCCCACCGACAGCAACGATTAGCTGTTGAGAAACTGATAAGACCGTTGGTAATGCATAAGTATCAAATCAGCTTAGAAATATGCCTCAGTAGTTCTCACTCCGAAGATCCTGATTGCTGCTGGACCCAGATCACGCAGGCCATTCGTGAAGCAGGTACATTAGCATGCGACACGGGGGTACATGGAATGAACAAACATTGGATCTCGGAGAAATCTCTGGAGTTGTTAGAAGCCAGACGGAACATTCCTCCTGGTACCTCACATAACAAGTCCAGAAAAAGTATCCGTAGGAAACTGAAACATAGCCTATTGGCTGGTCGTGAGGCTTGGTCAGTAGAAATGGAAATAGAGACCACTTCTGCTTCAGGTAACACCGGTGAATTCTTTAAGCTTATTCGTGTCATTGGCCCCATGCGACCGTCTGTCAGTGGAGCTATCAGCGAGACACTTGGCACACTCATCTATGATAAGCCCATAAGGTTAGAGCGGTGGATGGAACACTTAGAGGGTCAGATTACCTGGTCCCCTACTTCTACCGTGTTGTCCCCACCCTGGTCGATAGACTTGGAACCATTCACTGAGACTGAGGTCCGTAATTGCATTGCGTCTCTCGAGCGTAATAAAGCTGCTAATCCAGATGACCCGTGCCGCCACTCTTCAAAGATGGGAGGGAGGCGTGACTAGAGGCTTTGATTCATCTCTTTCAACTTATGCGGACGACGGGAACCATCCCCCAAGTTGGGGTTACTGGATAATAGTTCCCATATTCAAGAAAGGTATCAGGGGCTCTTGCGAAAACCATAGGGAATTAGTTTGGCCACGGCCATTTCTAGGGTTCTAGCATCTATTATACTTCACCGCAGCTCGGGAGGTGAACATTGGGGTAGAACAGCCAGGATTTCACTCTGGACAAAGATGTATAGACCAAATTTTTACTGTTCGTCAAATTCTGGCGCAGCGTCATGTGTACCACCGGCCAACAATTACCGTACTTCTAGACCATAAAGGTGCGTTCGATTCGGTGGATCGATCTACACTTTCAGAGTCGCTTGAACGCTAGGGTGTACCGACCAATTATGCGAAACTATTGTCGGCGCTTTATTCCCATACTTCAGCTGAGGTTAGGGTTCACGGTTAACCGTCTGACAGGTTCAGCCTCAGAATCGGCGTACGTAAATTTTATCATAGATGAAGTAATGGATAACAGTCTGCGGCACCCACAAGATGCAGGCGTGGACCTCCTACGTGGAGGAAGGCCGGCCGTAATTAAGCTGACTACAAGACGTTACTGTTTGAAAACTTTCAGGTAGCACCAACACCGCTAGACGCTATTTCGCACTCTGTTAAATGAATCGGAAAGCGCTTCGCAGTCTCACGGTGCAGTGTTTCTGCAAGGTTGCTGTGGTTACGTAGATTTAATGGTGGATAATTAAGTTAGAGGTTATTGACCGATTTGTGTGCTTGAGAAGCCGCATAAGTGACGGTGGCGATGTGGGGAATGAAGCAGAAGCGCACGTTTGTAAGGTTATGGTGGTATTTGCCAATCTGAGGTACCTGTGGCGACAGAGAGGTATTTATCTGAGGCTTGAGAGTCACACATATAAAGCGATAGTGGGGGGCTGTATTACTTTAAAGCAGAAAAACCGTTTTCAGGAACTTAACCACCTATGTGTGCGTTCAATCGCTCGTACCGGGTGGCACCAGCCAGTGAGCAACGAGGAGGTTAGAAAGCGGGTATTTGTTAATAAGTATCAAACGAGACCCAACTGTGAAAAGTCAGATTTAGATGGCTAAATTGTGCACTAAGGATGCCAGCTAGTCGTATGTCACACCGAGAACTCTGCCGATGCTGTGGCCAACTAGCGTAAGGTACGAGGTGGACAGATGGTGAGCTGGTGTAGAAAAATGGAATCGTTGACGAAAGGGTTGTACACTGTAGGTCGTGTTCGTATCCCAGGCTGGGGCCATCGTGACTCACAGAGTCAGTGTCTGGAAGCGTCAGGTGGGATGGCGGCTGAGCGGGCTCAGTGACGTGATTGCTGTCGTTGTTTGGCCGAGTTGGCTGTGAAGTGAGTTTTTTTGGTGAGGCGAGGCAGTGAAATTGATGACGCCTTACTTTCATTTACACCTCGGTTGTTTGTTTGAGGTGTAGGCACCTTGACGTCAAGTGTTTGAACATAGATGTAGTAATTAGGTTCCTTCCCTTACGCTTCCCTCTTCTATTTCTGCACAGAGTTTGTTTATTTCATGGCTGTTTAGCAGTTAAGCATCAGTGATTCAAACTGACGTATTGCTGCTCACGATTATGCTTTTCATAGGTAGCTGTTCCGTATACAACGCGCGTCAACGCACGGCTTGACACCTTGACCTGGCCTGGACATCAGACATTACGCACAGACCATAGTCGGAAACGCCCTACTGAAGCAAGCTTTGGTCAGTGCCTTCATATCCTAAACCCAAAATGCGTGCGGCTACCAGACACCATCTCCATCGCAAATTGCCTTTCGTAAACAAGGTGAACGGTGAATTACAATTTAGAAGGTTTGACCCAGGTAATTCGGCCCGCAAAACGAGATCATTATACTCACGGATCAATAATCTGTCCATCCGAAAACGCATCAGCGAGATTTTTCAATGATCTCACTGTTCTTACCACACCATCAATACCCGGAATACTTATGCTTGAGAAAAAGTGGAAAAGTGTACAACCGTACCAAAAGCCATCCAACGAGGAGCTATCAGCAGAACTAGGAGATAAAAGATTACCTACATGGATGGCACCTCCTAGAGCTCAAGTTGCTACTGTCGGGGTACAGACCTTTAAGGAGAGACCTTGGTATACTATTCAGTCACCACTGTAAAGAATCACCGGATCCGTTAGAATGCAGTGCACCCCAAGACACAAACACCTACGAAACCAACGTCCGAATAATCTAGAATCGTACACCTCCAAAGGAACTCGAGTTCAGATAACTACACACGTATAGTACGCTCAGTCTCGCGGGTAGCTAGTAGCAGACAAGCAGTTATTTAAATCTCAACAAATCTACATCAAATGCTGAAGGCCGTGGCGCCAATGACGATTTTCTCAACTTTAAAAACGCGACTTAGAACGTTACAAGCTTTTCAAGGATCATGAGGACTTCCCAGAAAATAGCAACTTGTGCTGACATTCACCCCCCACTAACTGGCATCAAGAATAGCACTATGATCCCACGCTTTCCGTAGTCGGATAATGGTAGTCAAGTTGTCTAAACCATGTCCATTCCGAATGATTATCTCCAGTCCGATAACTGGCTAACAATATTTTAAGAACTACCTACACCGGGATTCGAAGACGGAATTACCAACAGAAAGCTTCTAACAAAAATGACAGAAACGTCAACTTACCAGTAAACTTGCGACGTTTATCAAGTAGTTCATCAAAATCATTGAGGTTTTGACGCTTACAGCAATTACTGGGGCGATCAGGGATAAACAAGGGAGCACGCGACGAGACATCACACGTGACTTGCGCGCTCTGGATTCTGGAAAATTCATTAAGAACGGAAGCAACTCCGAAATGACCCGCAAATGCCGCAATCTCGCTTGCAGTTTTGTTTGAAAAATTGCGCACACTTATGAGTTAAAACTGTGTTTTAGAACATACTTTACTCGCGCTCCAGCATGAACTAAAAGATTAACACAACCAATATGTCCCCCTCGAGCAGCCTTATGTAACGGCGTATCACCTTGGTAATCCTAAACAGACAACATCAGAGCGAAACAAGACGATCACCTGAGTGTTAATCTTGCAGTCCGAAGACAAAAGTAACTGAACGCATTCTGCATGACCTTGTTCAGAGGCCAAATGGAGAGGAAGAACCATAGACCTAAACGAAGGCGTATTAACGGCTCCCCGCATTTTGAGAATCCTCAGGCAGTCGAGCTAAACTAATTAAGTTAAACACAGAAGCCTACCCGGTTGAAACTAGCCGCCCAGTGTGCGGGAGTCCAATAATGCAAGTCATCCATAGTACACACATCTTCCTCATTTTGCCTCATTAATTCGGTTAGACTCTGAATATCACCCGTCATGCAACAATAATGCAATGGAGAAGCTTTTTTGAGCAACTCTTGATGCATCATCAACACACGAACGTTCCGGGGCCAAACAACCGGTAGTGATGTAATACACAACAACCGCCAGTTATCACTCAAGGTCACTGTCAATGTTCGACGATTAGGAGAGTAACGCAACATGGTGTCCTACTGTTGAGACCATCTTGGTTTCCGATTGTACTAGTCGTGCGCATGTTTCACTGGGCCTTTGGCTCACGCTTACCTCTGTTATTTCCATTCACAGGATTGCCGTTGGAACCACTACTTTGGAAGAACGCTGTCCACCGGTGTCTGCATGTTGCCCAAGCGGGCTAACATGAGTAAGTGGTGCACGAATACAGAACGTCCGGCTTGCCTGTTACATGAGCAATGCGAGAGTTAGAAGCATGGGACGCAAGGCACCTGAAGTCAGTTGGTTTGTCTTATCCGGCATCAATTGGGCGCCCGTTAATAAGAAATACAGTCGTTAAAAAGTGGGTGCAACCTGCCTGCAAAATTTCCAAAATTACCCGGGTGATTTTCAAAAATTATCGGGTAATTGAACGCATTGAGTTTATGGGTAATGACAAGAAATCGCCACAAGCTCACCCATCGGCCAATTCGTCCCGGAGATTGGCATTTTATGTTTTTCGCGTTTTCCTAATTTTTCACGAAGGGACTGATGAAAAATTTGCTCACTCTGCGTATTGCCTTGCTTAGATATTTATTTGTAGCATAATTGCCTCCAAACACCGGACACCGTTTAAATTCTCTACCTTCGGTAATATTCCAGACACATCGAAAAGCCTTCATTTTCGATTTCAAATCCAGGACTCGATGAGGGCACGCGCCTGTTGACGTCCTGGTGCATAGTAAACTTAATGCGGAGATTAACCAGGTTGCGTTCTCTGCCAATGCGAATACGTTCAGCAGATATCTAAGGGTAGTGTTAAATGGGAAGAGACGACAAATTCTGGCCGCTCCGAGCGACAAATCCAAAACCATACTCCAGTTAGTACAAAGTAAGAGGTTTGTTTTAACAGTTGTCTAGCTCTCGTCTGAATGCACCTACGCTGAAGGCTCCAAAAACTTTTCCAGGCAATTTGTTCCCCGAGTTGACTGCGCTGTTATTGAAGTTAAATCGAAGAACCAATGCTGATCTTGTTTCCTTTTAAATCGGTGATCTCTTTAGTTTCTGTCATGACACATCACAAACAAGCATGCTAGATGACTTGCGCCTGTGTGGTGAATAATTTTATACAGGTCAGTAGGGTTCTCCATTATATTCCGGCGTTCGATTGAGAGTTAGTTCAACGAACTCAGTCGGTGTTTGTAACTGAGACACTTCATAATTCGTACCATATGTGTGGGGTCTTTTACACTTTTTCGAGGACAGGAGTATTATTTTTTAGATATGATGACCAAGGCTGGGTAAAATATTTCAAGTAGGGGTGAAATATTGCCGAGTACAATGGAATGAACACTGGGTGTGGGCTGCAAATCGCGCATTCCAGTTGACATGACGCCAGCCGTGCCTTTTCTACGGCTTTGCTACACTGGGCAGATGGAGTAAACGTACCAGTGACTTGAATATCCCTTGCTCGTTGGTTGCCTCGTTGCTAGTTTGACCGCCTATCCACGTGCATCTTCTAGATACCTGAGGGTCCACTGGAGAACGTTGACCAGAACATGACTTCTAGAACATTCTGCGCTAAACTCCATTCTAGTGTCCGCCAGTAGACTTTCAGAATGTTCTCCAGGAGGGCTTCTGAGTCCGACACATTTTCAACCAGCAGTATGTCATCTGCGTACGGGTAACACG
Organism: Paragonimus westermani; assembly: GCA_008508345.1. Taxonomy (NCBI): domain Eukaryota; kingdom Metazoa; phylum Platyhelminthes; class Trematoda; order Plagiorchiida; family Troglotrematidae; genus Paragonimus; species Paragonimus westermani. The sequence goes on along the minus strand of QNGE01000505.1, from coordinate 173,255 downwards.
GGCTGACTGGGTTATCAGCCAAGTTATTTATGTATACCGGGGAATGTAGGAGGACGCGGATTGAACGCTGTGGTGCTCCACTTAATAAGGAACCTTCGTCCATCAACAACTATTTTTCCCCATACGATCTTATAGCTAGAAACATTTGGCCCCATCTACAGATTGCAGGGGATATTCCGGCCCCCCATAGTCCCCAAACCGAATGCCCGCGGTTGACGGAGTAGAAGGGTTTTTGGAAATCTTGATTACTTCTCTTCTAACCAGCATATCCGTGGCGATGCCTAAAGACGTCAGCAGGTTGGTGAGACCATATCTGACTCCTGAGAAGCCGTGCTGAGCAGCTTTGAAAAATTTCCGCTCAGAGGAATCTGCAGATCTTTGCTCGTAATATGCGTTCGGAAATCTCGCCAGCAACAATAGTCAAGCTTACTGGTCAGTAAGTTCTGACAGCGGATCGATTACCATCTTTGAAGATGAGAACTGTGTTTTGTATTCCGTTCCCTTACAATTAACCCTTTTTTATCGGGAGACAGAACATTTGAGCAACAGGCGACGTCAGGAGTTTGGCGACGGGCTTTAGGATGGCTTGGTACATGTGGTCAGGTCCTGTGAACTTTGTGCTCTTGGGCAGGGACATCGTTCGCTTAACTTCGTGGGGCGCAGTGTGTTGGTTCTCTGTGACCGCGCCCGTAGCGTTGGGACTGGGCTGAGGTACTCCATCGTCTGAGCAGTGAGCACTTTGCATGTGTGCCATAAACGCATCCGCTATACCCTCGTCAGTCAGTATAACCTTTATGTTGTGGGAAAGTGTGGTATTAATTTCCTCCCTCAGACAGGAACTTCACTGCACATAACAGTAAAACCTCTAGAGGTTCTGGTAAATGTTACGTGCTGCGTTGAGCTCCTAGGCCAGACAAGCATTCCTTGCCACATTGATTGCTTTTTCTCGAGCTCTTGTGTATCGTGGCACTTTAAAACCCCTTTTTACTGAGTATGTGCTTTCCAAACCGTATACACACGTCGAAACACTGTCTTGACTCTAGCTTCCCTCTCGTTTCTCCGACTTGTTTGCGAGGAAATTTCTTAACTGCAAGATGCGGGAGGTTGTCAACGTAGTTTGTCCACACACTGTCGCCGTCCCGTAAAGAACTGGTGGGCTCCCGATCACTCCGTCGACTTCCATTATCTGCTTTCTACGGTCAGCTCGGTAAAGTAGTTGCACTTTGGCAAGAAACCAACTACCACGTGATCACTCATACCAAGGGGTGTTGTAGGTGACAAGTTTGTGATGTCGCCGCTGTGACGAATTGTGATTATGTCCGGTGGTTAGGCTGTATGAGCGGGTCGGGGTGTCATGGTTACATTAACGTGTTGTGTTGGTGTAAAATTGCCGACATGGTTGAACAGTTTGCGATTGACGGGTTTGCCAGTTACATATTCCAGTTGTCAGTTGACTTTATAAACCTTAAAAACTGCCAGAGCTAGCGCGCGATACCCTGATTGGCAAACCGACTTGAATTGTTTAAACGATCTTCCACCTTTCTGTACTGTCACACCCGGACTTTGATACGCCCCGAAGACCATCAAGAGATGGTTAGCATGAGCAGGCTGGGGACGATCTGAATACTCGCGCAACTGCGGTTACAGTTCACGGTTGACTAGTTTATAGAACTTGTAATCAGTAAGAAGCACCCATCCGTGCGCTCAACCCCCTAAATCTACTTCTTCTCTGAGCCATGCTTCCGCGAGCAAGCAAATATCGACAGAGTGAATCGCCTGTTGGAGCTCGTCTCTCTTATCAAGCAGGATGGATACATTCGCCAGCATACCTTCCGGCTCCGGCAATCTGGCTTCCCGACTACTCCACAGTTCGGTCGCCTTCAATCCCTTAGAGGAAACCTCCAGGGTTGGACCCATGTATTGGATATGGGGATGTGAACCGAACCGATCCAGTCCATTTTTCATCTTGAAGACGGGCTTCAGACTATTGATTCGTCATACTGCTTCTCTGAGGCTGTGATTTGGTTTCGACACTGGTTTGTGTCGAAACGCTGGCTTTTGATTTCTGGTGCAGCTGACATCTCTATATATGGGTCAGGTCTGTGATGCATGGTTGCGTCTCATGCGACATTTGTGTCTGGCATCACCTGAGCTATCGCATTAGCCTTTGATAGTGCTAAAGTTCGAATGTCAGGGTCTCAAAATCAGACTAGTGGCAGTCTGGGACGATTCGTTTGTGTGATAGGTACAGTGCACTTACCGAGTGTGTGCGCTTAGCGCTGCCGGTAGTCCAGCGTTTTGTAGAACACTTCAAATTTATTATTCCATCTCTTATGTTAACGAGCCTGTATGACCGCTCCCGCGGCACGAATAAATACCTTTTTACCTCCTTCTCGGGTGGCTCTTCAGAAACTTCGCACTTGTCTGACTGCATTAGTTTCCGTGGGCTGGCCGTAATTTTGCTTGGTTTGGTCTTTTTGCACTCGTTTTCACGAGAAACGCGTGTACGCTTGTCCGGCCACTAAGAATTCGGTGCACACGATAATTTATGGATTTTCTACCTTTCTACCTCATTCGCCCACGGCGTTGCAACTATTGGTATATCTGGTCCTGTAACTCTACCAGTAGTTGGCTTTTGTGGTACCTAAGCAACCCGAATATTCTTTTGGGGTTTCCAAATAAACGAGGTGTCGTTCTTATGGCGTATTGGCGCTAAACGCAAGTGGAGCTGAACACACGAATAGGCCATCTTCCAGTGTGAGACGTACGGGTTGTTTTCGGAAGGCCCTCGGAATGCGGTGGCCTTTCCGGAGATTCCGTGCTATCCAGTCAGTGTTTCTGCGTGAGCCGAACATCGAGTTCGGTTGGTTGTTCGCCTTGAGGAACGGGTACCGAAAGTCGGCACATATGAAACGTCCACGGATTCCGATCTGTCTGGTAGGCTAGGTAACTTATTTCGCTAAGTCTGCGTTTCACGCAGTACAGGTCAATACATTTGTCGTGTAGATTGCATAGCCCTGTGCTTGTGCGTGCATACGATTGATGACACCACGTTTTGTATATGTCACACCAAATCCCGGACACTACCATTTGTCACATTGTTCCTTAGGGCAAGGATAAGAGGCTTGTGTCAGATTACCGGCGAGCTGTTGTCCCAGTTAAAGCGACCCAACTCACAATCAGTTAATCCGAAGATTTTGGTGAACAAAGATAATTCACCACCGGAATCTTTTGTAGGATGCCTACACAGTTTGGTGGTCCATTAAGAACTACTTACAGAAGTGGATAACAAAACGAGAGAAGCAACTGACCTTCAACTTAGACTCTCTCACGATCATGGCGCGGAACAAGCGAAAGGGAAACATGTGAATCCCGACAACGCAACACCCACCTAACGGTCCGTGCCGACTTTACTCAAAACACCAACCTCAACTTTTTCCTGAGGTCAGTGGGTGGCAGAAGGAAGTGGAAAGTGACAGCTTTCGATGATTCCATTTCGGAAGGCAGGGAATCTCTGCACCAGAGGGATGGTGACATGCCGAGACATTTCGTTTGTACTGGAGAGCTTCAATGGGGAACAAACGCACGCCAGCCACTATTATAAACGTATTTTTATATGTGAATCAGTGGGCATGATTAGGTGTGAGATACTAGACGGAGAAACGTATGCATGTGGTTGTGAGCAGGAGAGTATGCCTAGGCACGGACTAAGTACCAGAGTAGCGATTGAGATGAATTTTGGGCGCGGCTGCCGCTGTAACACCCATGGTATATTCTGAAGCATAACCCCAAGCTTTGCAGACTACTTCCGAGGAGGATATGTGCCTAAACTCAAGTCTATCACACAGACTGCTTAGTATCAAAGAGCGCTCTCTAAGTAAGCTAGTGTCCGCAGGAATAAACAGAGATAAGCAAAGATAATTTGGGGTCCTCCGAGTCATGAACACCATTATTGAGTCGTCTATTTGCAGTATTCCATGGAGAAGATATTTACTTCGTGGCGCCGCTCAGGGTAAGGTGTTACACTCCAGCTTACGAACTGCCTTCGGCGCGCGAGTGGGTAGGCTAAATGGGGGTCACTTGCTTGATTTGAGGACAGATAAAGCCCTTCAAGAGGATTCTGAAGCACTTTTGTTCAAATTTTTTAAAGGAGGGTACGAGAAGTGCTGACTTACTGGTGACCTTCTGGGCGCGCGCCTCAGTATTAGGAGAACGTGAGTTTTGTGACACAACAGTGCCAACTGTCTTTCTATCCGTAACTCGAAGAGGTACTCTGCCGAGGGAGTGGGAGATATTATGCTTATGCCCCACATGCATAACTTTTCACTTACTGGTGTTGAGCTCAATCGAGTTCGTTTCAGACCACTCACAAGGGACACTATCGTCAGCCTGTAGGGCGCCCGCATCAGAGCTGTTACAGACAACATGCCGGGTTTAAATATCATCAGCGAACTTCATCAATGTAGAGGATACTTTGAACGGCAGATCGTTGATGAAGATGAAGTAAAACAGTGGCCCCAGGATGAAGCCCTGTGGGACACCACTGGGGCTAAGTCTACCAGGGAGTAGGGAAGAACCCACCCTCACGTAATCGGAACGGCTTGATAGATAGAAGTCAAAACGTCGGACAAGGCTACGCTCGATACCACGACGGTGGAGCTTGTCGAATAAGGCAGAATGAATCACACTACCAAATGTCTTGACGATGTCAAATTAAATGGCATTCGCCCCCTTCCCTCTGTCAGTAGCAACAGTCTACTGGTCCACAGTAGGTAAAAGATACGTAGTAGTAGGTATGACTAATGAAACAAGCGCAATCTCACGTGTTAAAGAAGAAATTGTGGAGCAATGACATTTACTATAACTGTTTGAGAAATCCTGCCGGGGCAGTCGATCCCCTGAATCATTTGGTGGATTCCATATGAGACAGTGGGACGGGTGGGTGACAGAGTCCAAATGTGAAATTTCCGAGCTCCCGGTGTGGCTTCGTAGCTCAGCTGGTAGAGCGCTTGCCGCGTTGAGGCATGCTGTGTCTGTCGCTGGTTCGAATCCAGCCGAAGCCCTGACTTTTCACAGTTGGGTCTCATCTAAATTCATAAATCTGCCATACTACTTTTTAAATAATGTGTTTGTTATATTTGCTGGCAAAGACCATATGTGATAATAATGTTGTGCGCAGGGTCATGAAATGTATGACGCTGTTACCAAGTTGTTGTATCTAGCGATGAATGAGCAATTGGCGGCTAACTTTAGAGTGATTATCGTGTGGTAATCAGACCTTCGCACAGAGCTTGACGTCAATCCACTTTATCACGTCGACGTTCAAACTGAAGTCCGTATCTCACAGCACACAAAAGCTTCCAGGCTTTTGATAAGGAGGATCTGAGGCATGAGAGGCGGCGAAATTGATAAACCGAGGTTCCGATGCGGTTGTGTGTTTTCCTTAGTTTTCTGCAGAAAATTTTGTATGATGGTGGCTAATCCGTTAATACCGGCTACCACTGATCATGGTAAAAAAAATGTTAGCATCATGCTACTGAAGATTACGAAAACAGTGTGAAGGTGGGAACGGGTGTATACGTCGTATGTAGCTGACATCCAAATGCTTTGTGGGCCAAATGCAAAAATGTCATCAAAGAGGAAACAGCGTTTGGGGAGAGACACTGTGTTGAATAGCGTAAGGTAGATTTCCAATCACTTTTTAGAACGCACAGTGGTGATAGTGGATACGATTTCATTCGGAAGGAAGGTTGCATGTATCTTTTTTGAACCAGCAGGGTTAGCGAGGTGAAGCCATTAATTCTTGAACAGTTTGAGCAGCTGTGTTTTCAGTGAACGGCAAACGCCGTTGTGAACGCGTCCGAATGTGTGAGTTCATAGAGGGTTATGAGGCGAAAATTTGCCCATAGTGACTGAAATGGATTAGTATGGTGTTTGCGAAAACCTCCTCCATTGGTGAACGGAGAAGAACATTTCAGTAAGCCTTCGGTAAGTAATCACTGGAGGCATTCAAACACAAGCCTATCAGACATGCGTAGATGGCAGTAGATGAATGTGCAATGCTCAAGGTGAGTTCGGGCACGCGTGTTGTGAAGCGTCAGCTTCACAGCCGGTAGACTGAACGCTCCTCCGATGCAGTCTACTGTTCTTTCAGTCTTTGCTACCTAAAAACCTACTCGCTTGGAGAAATTGAAGGGGTCCGATTACCGTAGTCCCACGCCTCTAGCGGAATTAAAGGTATCAACATTGTGACCGTCTAATTAGGCAGAACCATTGAGCAATTTACAACCATGAGTAACTTTATCCGATTTTTTCGATGAGAATTTCATAGGCTACGCCTTGCACCACAACTGTGATGACGCCAGGTCCTGTCGTATATTTTGTAGACAGAAGAAGATGGCACGAGGTGTAAACGATTCTGATGTCGTCAGCAGACGGAAAGGGCTTGCCATATTTAATGGCATCGCATACGTCATTTATGTACATCAAAAAAACCAACGGTCCCAGAACAGTTCATTGGAACACCCCACTCGTCACTGGTTCTGGTGTTGAGCAGTGCTATTCTATTTTGACTATTCGGGTGCGGCCTTTAAGTCTGGCGGAAGCCAGCTATACAAGGAATCTTGTGTGCCAAAAGATGCTATTGTGATCAAGAGGCGCACGATCAAAAGCCTTGTGCCTACCCAAATGTATGATAACTACCGCATTTTCTGCGTCGACTGACATCGATATATGGTTTGAGAATTCCAGCTGACATGTCGTACAACTACGCCTACCGTGAAAGCCGTGCTGTGGAAGGTCTATAAGGTTCAGTGACTTTAAGAACTCGACTGTGTACACCTTTATTACCCTTCCAAAAACTCTCGAGCAGGTTGATGTAATATTGATGGAACGATAATTGCTAACATCCTGCCTTGGACCACTCTTGTGGCAAAGCATAATTACTAACGTTTTCCATTGAGGGGGAAGGTGCTGGATAGAATTCATAGGTTGAACAAATTGAGTAAGAGAATGGGTATATCTTCTCCTCCCTTGATTGAAGACCATTGGTTGGATACCATCAGGCTCAGGATGGATTTGAGCACTTGATGGTAGCTACCTGTCGGCGAGTACTTCAAGCATCAATTAGGACATTACTCAAAACTTCATCTGTTTTCTGCGGAGTACTAGCGGGTTTCCTACACTGAACGAAGTGGCTAAATGTGAGCTGAAGATTTCACATATTCCAACAGGGCCATCAACAACCGTTTTGTGTTTGAGAGTATTAATTTCACAGCCGAGTCCCTCACGGACTTTCTCCGTCTCATTAGATACATTAGTTCCATGTATCTGTGCTTGTTACAAAGCGCGCGTTTTTCTTCGCTTATATGACGGAGTTGTGTCTGACGTTACATATGTTGGGATATTTTGCTCACTTGCATCACCAGGGAGAAATCTGGCGTTCTACTACACATCGACTTCAGCATTTTTAAGTCCGTCAGCCTTCTTTCGCAGTAATGATTCTTCCTTATGCATACGAGTCGACGCGTTTTGACATTTTGGGGGTCAAAACATCGGTACAAAATGTCAGATATTTGGTAAAGACCCGATTGCTATGTTTTGGTCCTATGTGAGAAAGAAGTTATCCCGATTTAAGGATTGACGTAGGTAGACAAGGTATCCCAACCAATGAATTTGATCGGACGGTACGATACAGTAGTCTGTTTGGTAGCCATATTGAAATCAAACGAACACTTGATGACATTACCATACATCCGAACTTGTTTTTCCCACTCGCAGAACCAGGGGGAAATGTGCTTTCTTGTGCCTCTGCTCAATTGTTTTGTTTGTCATTTTCCATTGTAGTGAGGACTCCAGTTCTTTCACGCTATTTGGCGCGTTTTGATTTTGTACGAGACGAAGTGCCGATACGCGAAGTCGGACGCTCGTTGAGTTCCCTCGTTGCTATATTTGGGCCCGATATGAGAAAGTCTACTTTCCAATATGAGACTCTTGGTGGGAGGAAGAATATACACCCGTCAGTTGATTCCATCGTATAGTAGACTATAAGCGCCGACTTGGTAGCCAAATTTTCGCTTTTGTGGTCAGATGATTGAGGTCTTTCCTCAATTGAGAGCAAATCTCTGCCTACGTCACATGAATTTATTCGTTATACTTGTGTAGCAGATAAGTCGAACGCCGACTTTGAAAGGAATTAGAGATTTGTCTCTCGCCAAATTTGTCTCTTTCTTATCACCATCAGATGACCGCTAAAAAAGGAGTTGGTACACTTAGAATGATAAAATGAGCCTGTCCGCGTTTAGGCAGACATGTCTTCCAAACTACTAACGAGGTCTATATAAGACCACTGCTTCAGCGCGCCAACCAAATCGCTTGAATGAAGACATACTCACCAGTGGACGTGCTTAGCGCCTATCCACCAAAATTGCCACAGGCTCGCGACACTTCATTTACGATTCTTGTCGAGGAACCTTCGTTCTTTTCATGCCTATGTTTCCAAGACTTCGCAGTGACATAATCCTCCGCATTCTGCTCTTAGCGCAAGAGCTGTGGAATAAAAAATCTTTACCTCGCTAGCCGTTAACAATCGAAGGAGTCAGATCAAGAGTTTCTACAAGCTCCCACTGCGGAAGATTCTTAGATAACAGTCCACTTCTTACACAGTTGTCAAACTCCGGAACAACCCACCACTGAAGATCTTCAGCTGCTCTTCTAGTGACCGTTTTATATTGCTAGTAGACCCCCAATCACCTGAGGCAGTATCGTCAAATGTCTGATCTATTTCAAGGCAGTTGCTAAACCAAAAGTTATATTCTACCGTTCGACCTATTTCATTGGCTGAAGTATATTTCACTTTCCGCCAAGATCCCCGAATTTGACTGAGTTCTTTCTCACAGTGGGCCCCATTTTAATTGTTCTTATTCTCATAGCAAAAACCTCCTTGATAGTGATCGCAAACCCTTCCTGCAAAGGACTGACATGACCACTCGTGTTGCACGCGGAAAAAATCATTCCCGCGCAGATCGTTAACCATGATACACTACTAAACGTTGGTACTGTCCACTTGTCGGAGTATGTTCCCGGAAAGTTCGTCTCCCTCTACTATCCACTGCTGGATCTTCGTCTACGTGTACCTTGGTTTCGTCGCACTTTGTTGCTTCATTATTATCTGTCTGTTGTATTCGGTCGTGCTCACGTGGATCGTTAGTCTCGGAACCTGCAAGTTTGGTGAATTCAACGTCGAGGTTTGTTAGTATTTTCTTCCATCCAGTGTTCAATATATTTTCTTCTCCTTCGGCATTTTATTAATACGAAATACGTCCCCACGACCACCTTTCTGGATCTGACCCGGTTGTTCAGCGGGCCCAGAATTTATAGACGCTTACTACATTACGGAGTCTACTATTTAATATTGATCTTATAGATAGATGTTTCGAGTAGACTAAGCGTAGATCAAGAAATCACTGGACGCCCGGGACGAGCAATAACTACCAGGTACCTTGGTCCCTGAGAATATATGTCCACTTTCTGCTTGCGTTTCCTATAGTTTTTTCGGAGACGTTGTTCATGTCATGCGACAATTGGACGAAGATGTTTCTTCTGTCAACACATACTTAAAAAGATTGAGTGTGTGATTCAGATTGGCAATCAACCCAGTAACAAAGTGGTATAGTTTGGATCGTCATTCGGTGTGGTATTGTGGGGCACTACTCAAGCGCTCTGTGCTTAAAAATATTTGTTTTATGTGTACCTCTCGGATCACTTGAAATCAAGCATTCTTGTGAGATTGGGGCGCGCATGTCAATGTGGAAATGGTAGTAGAAGACTCATCACAGCGCAGAGCCGATGATGAAATTTTGCTTGGTAATTTTTCATCGTAGATAGTAAAACATTTTCCTATCGCGATTGAAAATTAGAGCGATTTTACGAAATAACCGATCTTTCTCGATGGCTCCACAACTAAAACACCAGATATACTTTGTATATATCTCGTGCATTTTGATAGTTCACGGCAACCCGAAATGTTTTCTTGCCTAATTCGTCGTTCCCATCTCGTTTCGGCTTTGAAACCATGCCTAGTTTTCGAACGTATTTGTCGTACATTATAATTACTTGTTATTGGGCACACTACTATTCTGATCGGGCAAACAAGCTTTTCTAGTCATTTCTTTAGATGATGGGACTAAAGGTTGTTTTGTGATGCGTAATAGTTTGAACCGCAATTGATATTGATATAGGCAATCGTTAATGTCGGGTTAGCGAATAGGTTGAGCTGGCGAAACCAACGAGTGCTGCCGTCCTGTGACAGGCTAATGACCGAATTCCGGATGGCCCCGCGATATGCGTACACCCACGCCAACTTGAACGTCACATGTGAATGGTATGCATAATCATCAGCGACATCACTTAAACATAATCGGCTGAGGTAAATCCGGTGGTGGTGGGATAGGACGAGTAGAAGAGTCCTGGCGGCCGATGCCTTTAGATGATCTTTCTGAACCTGATAGTCTTTTTCGAGCTGCGCCACATGAGTGCTCCGCGAGTGGCCACTGTAAGAATATGGTAAAGAGTGAGTTGCTGAACAGCCTGAGCAAATGCAGCCGCCTGTCACCAAACTGTCAGTGTCAAGAGGAAAGTAAAAATCGCGACAGAGAAGTTACAGAGTTTGGTCCAGCTACGTCAATAAAAGAACTTACCCCACAAAAGATTTCCACGTCTCTTCCAGATGGGTGGCACAATATTCCAAATTATCAATATCCAATATACAAACGTGCTGCAGTGTTACATTGAACAGCTGAAGCGCGATTGGAGCTGCATCAGTGCTTGTAGTGCGAGCTATTACGAGTTAAGCCAGTAGGTGAGAAATCAGTGCACTGTCGTCAAGCAACTGCGCATAGAGAAAGCAAGGTGGTTCACTGTGAACAAATTTTATCTTACTGCAAAATCATCTTAATCCATTCAAACTACGTACAAGAGTGAGTCAAAAGCGCTGTTACACAAAAGTAGAGCGGCGTTATTCGAAAAAATTGGAAAAAATCTACAGCCGCACCCAACACTTCCCCGTATACAGCATGTAGTAAAGTGTGTCAGTCAACTAGTTCGTTCGCGGTCGACATTCCACGTTTGCTGTAGAGCTTCACGTTCAACAGTTCATGTCTCCACGTACCTACTGGAACTTGTGGAGATCACTTATTATAAGACTCAATTGTATGAGCTGAGCCATCACCTCGGACTCCGGTTTCGCAGACGTTACGGGTTGGTGTGTCATCAGTAACTTGTAATGAGTACCTAGAGTACGGCTACGAGGCCACCGTATGGTGTGTTCATCCGGAAGCTACGCTGCACTCAGTGAGACAACGAACCCAATTCTAGGGAACGCCTACAAACATTTGCGTTGATGGAAGACAAAAACTTGAACGCTTCAGTGAGGACATACTGCTGCAAGCTCGGCAAATAAACCCCGTAATATCAACAGGGTATGCGCATACATTTGCACCGAGTTTTCTCTACAGTACGAGAAGACACGATATTGCACAATTACGTATGAACATGCTGATGGTGAACACTGAGTGAGAGATCTTCCACAAGGTTAAAACGGTGGTTAACTGCATTGCTACGACGCACAATAATAGCCGACCTTTTATTCGCAATGACGGCAGTGTTCTGTGGGCTACTTTAAAGTGATACATTGGGTGCTAACTGGAAGAGATCGAACAACAAGAATGTCGGTGACATTCAACTCCCACACAGATATCCGCCAGAATGTTATAGAGAATTTCGGCTGCCCGGCGTTAAAACAGTTGGGTGAGGTCCCAGGTCGCCTGAACACGAGTTTTAAAACAACGAATGAGGGATCCGAATGGAGACGCAGGAACTTCATCAGGAGTCCCGTGAACACGAATGTCGCTAGGTTAGTGCATCAAGCGATGCAGAGTGTCCAGTACTTGTCCGGGTCTATCAAGCCGACAGAAGTTACTGCGCACGATCTCAAAATAAATAAGGTGTGAAGTGAAGTACCGTGAAATATGAATGAATGCAAGCGAATCCAGAAGATATCACGGTTGGAACCAGATCTATATGCAATTGAACCCGAAAGAATTCAGTCATTCCTCTTTGTTCAACCTCATTTAGTGCTCATCGGCGTCTGGCAGTGGCACCCGAGATGATACGCTGTGGGTCAGAAACGTAGTCTGATGTCAACGCGAAACCATTCACGCCCAGAGGGTGTTGCGGTCAAGCGGACTAAAAAACACTCAAACCAGTTGTATATGGTCAATTGAAAATTTTAATACCGTGCCAACTGGGATATCACAAAACGAGTATTCTCCAAAATGGCAGGCCTGGTTGCTATGACAAATAAAGTCTACGTGTCGTGAGTAGAGACTAGGGAGATAAAAATAAGAAAAAATGGAACCATCCTGAGAGGTCTCTACAACGTTGCTCACCAGGAGTCCACCAAGGTAAACAGATGCCTTCGTTAGTCAATCGGTAAAGAATCGTAAAGTCATCAAAATGTAACATCCACTGATAAATGAATTTCCAGTTGGTAGGAAATACAGGAGAATAACAGATAGGGTGGTCCATAAGGTGGTTGCTCGCGGACTAACGGTGCGTCGGTTGGGTCCGTTATTCACACCAGTTAAGTCACTCACTCTTCAGTGCACATTTCTCGCAGAGAGCTACTTAACCCTCAAAGACTCACAGTTGAGAAAAAGAGAGAAAGCAGGTTTACGTGATTTCACTCGGTAGCCCTCCGGAGTTGTTTCCCGATTACACCATATATAGGTAATCTAAAACTAAACGAACGGTGAAATATCTGTGCGAGATAGAAAAACAAGCTGACTGTGGTGAGAGACCGTTCGGCACATATATGCTGCTGGAGACCCGGCACCTTTCTGTTCGTTGACTCATGCTCTTGGCTAGTTTCACTAAGGCTACATTTGAAAATAACTCGAAGAAACGTGTTGGTTTATGCAAAATGTGACGTCAGGTAACGGTAACAAGAGAGTGGTTACGAACGAAAGTATCAAATGTAGAAAACTCTAACGTACTTAGCAAATCTTGCGGGCTTTCGGACGCGCCTATCATGTGAGTCAGCCAGTGGATGAGGAGGTGCAGTGCTAATTTCCGGTGTGTTTGGTGTTTGTTCGAAATGGGGCGGCGAAACCGCATGTGTTGGCGGGACAACGTGGCCATCTCCCTCGAAAAACTTGGAGGTGACTTAATAATTTGAAACAGCCTCACGTTTGACATCACGCTGGGCAGTTAAAGACATTTCACTTCGTTGTAACATACGAAAGCATGTGTATATGGCTGCTGCAATGGCCTGTGAGAGCCGCTTGCATGCATGAGGACAAGAGAGAAGGAAGAAAGTCCTGGTGCAATTGCACGGTGGGAAAAAAGTGAAGGACGAACAGTAGAATGACGACGAAGTTAGTGATGGCCACACCCTAACATTTATTTGAGACTGCTCTTACACGGGCTCCTAGAACACTTCCAGCCAACAGCCCTGATGTCCAATGCTGGTATGATTTTCCAGGGGTCAGTTGCCGACTGCCTGGCTTTCACCACGCAAAATGAATCGAGTTCAAACAACCTTACAAAGTAAACACGGCTGAAGACTAAATCTGCATAGATGAACGTTAAGCCGCACTTCCTTCTGAGTAGTGCCGCCATTGGATTTGTACTGTTAAATCTGCCCTGCTGAATGCAGATGGAAAAACGAAATGCCGCACTGCTCATTAGTAATCAAACATTCTTCCTGGCCAAAGACTTACTGGGTTCAGACGGTGCTGGTTGTGGGATGAGGTACACTTTCGAGCAAATCCATGCCCATTTTATATGTCAACACCTCCATCGACTCCATTTCTGATTCTGAATTTAGTCACTTCTGTGTTTGGGTTATTATAAGCATCAGAGCTGCTGTTTGAAATTTCTGCAATTGTGCACTGCACCAACCCTGTGCAATGCGAAACAAACCCGGCGAGCCCAGCACAAGCGGTCCGGTGTCCTAACGAGCTGATCTGACTTGCTGTCACGAACCACTCATATTGTATGTTAGAGAATAGTCCCTTTATACTATCTTCCAATGCACCCGGGGAATTCCAAATAGGTTTGTATACCAGCCAGTGGGGAGCAACATTGCAGTTGTTCTCGTGAAGAGACAGCCTTGTCACCTCGTTCGTCCTCTCTGGAACATGTTGAACTTTTGTCTGTTGCCGATTGCTGCGAGATCCGGCAACGCGGTAAGGTTTTTCAGGAAGTTCCGGTAATATCTCTTCCGGTTTCACATACGTTGATGATGACGCAAAAATTATATCCTCCGAATATATTCCCATATGTCTCGCGCGCCTTCTCTTGCCAGCAAAACGAACGTCAAAACACTTACTGATCATCACCTTTTACTTCAGAACAGTACTCAAGTTATTTTGTGAAGTTTTGATGGTTAGTCGATAGCTATATAAAGAGGATACTTTGATCCTTCGCAGATTATCGGAGTTCCTCAGGAATGAGGAGAACGGTTTTCCAAAAGAGTCTTTTAGGGATTTTCGGGTTAACCATGGGCAAGGCAAATTCGATTATGACAACCTGCCACGGAGTGCTTTACATAGGCCTGCAGAATTCTGCTGGATAATCAACGACAGTCTCCGGTATCGTCTCAACCGCAAAATCGACTGACAAACTTGTAGATACTTCGAGGTATGGCTCGGCTGCTATTGTCTGTACCTGAAACTACGTTAGAGCATTCCGTTGTTCCTAATCCTTGGCGAAAGGGTTTCGCCGTGGCCTACCAGTGGTGAAATCTTGGCCGGCAGTAATATTATTCTTAATACTGACGTCACCGTTTGAATACACAGGCCCGGCAGAAGTGGGACAGGTAGCATTGTACACGATCACTTACTTTCCTAGAAGTTCTGAGTCCTGAGGTGTTAATGTTAACACGAGATGATGGTTTAACTTAACCAATTTGTATGCCGCAGCCACTCGAACGTCAACGCTACTATAATAGAGGACCGCTTTACTATAAACACCGGTAGACGCAACCATGATGGTCCCAGAAACAGCCGCTGAGCAACGGTCGTTCTGATTTTGTTGTTGACTTGGTACACAGCAGTAAATTTTTAAGGACGGCGACGGTAAAGTTTTCAATGAATTTTTTACAGTGAAGGTTTTTCAGGTGATGTATGGTCTGCAAACGGACGTTATACATTGCGGAGGGAGAACAGAGCGACCAGTTTCATCAGTAATTACAGAGTGTTCGCCTACGGAGAGCTAACCATTGTTTTACACTTGTTACAGAGAAACGGAAACAACAAAGAGTATCAGACGGTAACGTGATATGGATGGATACTTCAGCTGGGATTTACACGCCCTGAGAGGATCCGATAATAATGTATATTTTTCAACACATACATGACAAGCACGCCGGGTTATGCGCCGCCACTGCAGATAATTACAAGTGTAGCGTCTTGTACACTATTTTTTACTTCATATTTTTATTGTTATTGATGCCATTTCATCTTCTCCGCATGAACACATGATGTTTGAACGAGATTAATTGATCCACAGAGTAATCAATGATTGTCACAATTACACTTCCGCTTTCGCGAATTCTGCTTTCTGTTCGCGTTCGGGGTCGGTGGCGTACAAATCTTTGAAAGAGTTAGAATTCAGCGGAATCATCCGTTTAGTTCGGCAAATTTATTCATCTATCCGTCGTTGGAATTATCTCTGTCGTGATATCGAGACTATCTGGGGGACACACAACAAGTAGTATCAGTGAGAATCCTCATTCGGTGTAGTCGAACACTAAACCAACGTGCCTCCACGAACTAATGTGAGTTATTGGTTTCCTTTTTTGTCAGATTTCAAATTCCTATTCACACCTGAGTTTCCATATACTGTTTAGATCCACTACACAAGCGATAAATACGAATAATCAAACAGAAACACAAACGTGAAACCCGCTACTAAAACGGACGTGATCATAGAGAAAAGAATCGTGGTTCATGTAACTTTGACGCACACAACAGGAGAATCGATGACTCGCTCGCTACGCAGATTTAGTCAAAAATGTGGGGAGCGGTTTTTCAAATAATTTAAGGTCACTCAGGGGAGATCGTCCAAAGGCATCTTTGGCGTGTCTCGCAATTACGTGATATAACTGGCGTCCGATAAGCGTTACAATGAGTCAGCAATGGCGAGAAAAAACGGAAACTTATGAAACGCAGCGATCGATTGAGCAGACTTCAGCGCAATAAATTTTTGTGGGACCAAGAATAAGAACGCAGTTTCACACGTTGAATGAGAAAGTGTGGGATTATTACATTTACTGTGATGAACGATATGTATGCAAAAATTTTTGACACAGAATTTACGCGATATAATTATTTTTGCTGTGGTTTCTAAAATATATAACCCTGTCAGGTGTTCGCTGTGTCTTTTTGCTGTGCACTCGGGATTAATTCAGGCAAACGGAATATTGATTCGACTTTTTTGAGGCTCCATAAAATATGCATGTCCTAAATAGAACTCAGGAAAAGTAATTTTATTAGATTTATTAAGTGCCGATTCCACATTTCCTAACAAGCTGGTCAATGCATAATAATAATAATAATAATAATAATAATAATAATAATGGTATATTTCTTGACGCATTTGTGGGAAACACACTCAGGAGGGCGTGATTAAGTGTATACCAGTGAAATAGTGTTGCGTTGTAAACGGTTTAGTGAGCATGCCGTAGGTCGAATGCTAAATGATCGTGTGATCAAACGATTCTACAAACCGTTTCAAGCATGTTGCTTCCAAGGAGAATCAGACAGCTGTGATCGTTATCCACGTTATACGCAGCTGACGGCTAAATGTTTCCCGGACCACACTCAAAAAGGTAATCAAGTGATAAACGAAGTTTGAGGATAGACAGACTTCACTCAAACGAACCACGGCGAGATATATTCTGGAATTACAACGGACACTCGTTCGAAAACGTTTAATTAATTCCAGTGGAAGTGAGGCCATTTGACTGGGTTGTAATGCAAACTATTCAATATAGAAAAACTTACGTATCTGGTAGCGCCTACACTTCGCTAACTAGTACCTTCATTATTTGATAATTTGCAGTCGCTTTCTGTACTTCCTGTGTAGCTGAATTTATGTTCGGACGTAAACGAGTGAATGACCCGGTTGGTTCATTTCACTGCCCATCAAAATTCTTCGATCGGTTCACATTGTTATTTGTCACTAAAAGAAAGCATTTGTTCCTCGTAAACCACAGAGTTAGAATCGTTTTCTTATGTGAAATTATGTGAAAACTGCAATGAGATCGTGCTATTAACCACCTTTCGATGGTTAGTACAAATTCAATCTTTTATCGTGTTGATGTTGCTGGAAAAAAAGCAATCGAATACGACCACCGTGATTACGTGCATAAATCAGCATATATTAGAGCGTAAGCGTTGCGTTTTCTACCATCCACTCCTCACAGAAAACAACGAAGTGCGGCCTTCTTGATTGTCTGTGAGTGTACAAATAACTACGTGGGGCCAAAACTGATCTTTTCGCTTGTTGGTTTCATTCTACAGTACGTTTAGGTGGCAGCACGGTATACCGTTGCTCATTGGTTGTGGATCTCGTCAAAACGCCAGTAGTTTATGCGCTAATATGTACACTTCATTCCAGAACTTGAATTATAGTGAACCGAGACGGCCGGTCGATACTAGTGTAATGGGTAAATATATGTATATACTAACGATGAACACAGCCGACCTGCGGCGTCTTCCTTGTTTTATAGTTTACTCCGTAAATCGTGCACCTACTGCATCAGATTGCACCGTACATTTTTGTTTGACTTGGCAAAAGGCACAAAACAGCTGTCGATAAATTCGGCCGCCTGCAGTTGCCAGTTCTTCCTTCAACACACGTGAATGGCAGCCAGCTAGAACATCCCACTGCTGGGTTGAACTTCACCTCCAGTGATTCGCATCAATAACTGCGCTTGGGACACTTCTAATGCCCACAACTCTTTCTGTACGTTTCGTAAGTATTGTTTATCCTCGGTTAGTCCAGCCCATGACTTCACTAAGCACTTTGTACCGAGGTTCATCTTAATTCATTCACCTCTTCAACCACGGATGTAGGATGCAACGCTACAAACCAATGGAAGGCGAGCGCACGGTGCAGTCAGTATGTTTCATTGTGCCGCTTACCTGTCGGTAGCCCTAATTTTCAAAGAATGACTTGTAATCAGAAGAATGCAGATGACAGCCGAAAACCGAACACGGTAGATGACGATCTGCGGAGCCATTTCTGAAAAGGAAACCAGTGTGTCGACCTCGGCGATGCGACGGCGTCTTAAGTGACATATACCATTAAAACAAACACGAGATGCTCAGCTGGCTGAGGGTGACCATCACTGATCGGTAGTGGTGGAAAAGAAAGAAGTGAGAGTGGACGAAATTCGAGAATTTAGAAGTCAGTAACCAAGTATCTTCTTTCGCACGAAAAAATTCGTTAGGCAACGTTGACGCGATAGGGAATTTCATTTGCTTCCATGCAGCGCTCAGTAACAGTATGCTGTTTGCTGTACCCATGTTAGAGGATCGTCGTTCGGGTCCCACAGGGACTTCTGAGCTTCCATGTGTTTCTCATGAAGTGCGATCTCGTCCACGCCGCACGCAGATGTTGAATGATCAATTCGTAGTACTCAAAAAGTAAACTGCTCACCAAGGGTAACTCCATGGGGTATTCGATTCAATCGTGGTCAAAATTAGGGTCTCGTATCTAGTTGTTCAACGGAACTTTCGATGTCAGAGGTGATTATATGTGAGCTGCTTAAAACTGCTTGGTTGAGAAAGTAGGCAAAAGCTACGTGCTACAGACTTCGGCCTAGTATAAAACTGTATTGGTTTGCGCAATTACCGGCCGAGCATGTTGCGATAGTTTTTATTATCCATGTTGGTGAGATCGGAATTCTGACAGAACCTCTGTCAACATTCCACATACTAGTGGTTGTGAAGCCGTTTTTATTCGTAGATCAGCTGCAACATAAGGCACCTGTATGCCTCGGGGAACGTCAGTTTTAATCCCCCATATCTATGGTCTGGTGTTCAGCAACAAACTGCCACACAGAGTTTTAGAACGCCGTTTGATCGAGTGGGATGGGTTTGAATATACAGTGCGCCGGGGGTTTCAAAAATCGTTGGCGTGAAATGGAACTTGAGAATCAACTGACATGCAAGTATAGACTGGTGTGGAAATCGCCGATTCTCTCAGGGGACGACCAGAGTCGTCGGATAAATTGTACCAGACACTCGTAATAATCGGCAAAATAAATGGGTCCCGTTGCGCATGGAACAACTAACTCCTCAGGTCAAGGCAACGCGCACCCATAGCGTGTGATAGCCGTATGTAGATGTGCTTCCAGCCGCTTTCGATTATCTAACGATACTCTCATTTCTGTTGCTCGTGCGCACATGGGAAGTATGTTCCCACAATGATGGCTCGCTTTTGTCGTTCACCATTCACGGCACGTTAGTGCATTCGTACCCTTGCATCTCTGCACTTTTGATTAAATTGGTATTGTAACTGCTCCAGTTGGACAGTGGCTAATTTGTCTGTTTGCGACTGCTCGTCATCGTTCGTTCCTGCCGTGTACTTGTGTCTTCTGCGTTTGTCGTTCACACCCCCATATAACGAACCCTAATAGCATAACAGAATGCTAGCAGGTGTTGATGCTAGCGGACGGGAACCTTACGCCTGCCATTAATAAGTTCGACATATTCGACAGCTACTGCGTTGCAAGCTTTAGTGGGAATTCAATTGAAACGTTGCGCGTTGGAAAGAGATTTCAGAGTCAATTTGAAACGCTTTCCGTTGTTAAAGACAACTACGATGATGAAGGCAGAACTGATGTTCCATCGCTCCAAAAATGCTTATGTGGCGGTCTCTGAAGAGCGACTTGCGAATCAGTCCACCTAATTTAAAGTATAAATCTATCTAATGGAATGAAGCAAAGGTCATGTTGGATCGAGGTGCATGTAGCTGAAACGTTTACCAAATACAGAGGAACGGTTCAATGTAGAACGCAAGCAACGCCGTATCTTTACCTTTGGTTCTGCGTGAATACTCTGCACTGAGAGGCGAACCTCACTGCGTTAATATTGTCGCCCTCACCAAACGTTCAGCAATCACTTCGACTGCAGAACGTGGAATTGAATGGCTCAGAATTATCGGAGGGTGGTGTACCTTCAAGTTGGTAGACCTATCAGTGAGTGAATTTGTGAACTCGTCGGAATTATAGCCCGCTAATTAACCTGGGAGACGTGGAGATCTGTTTCATCGTACAATACTACGTTGTTTTAACATTCAAAAAATGTTATAAAATACGTTAAAAACTGTGGTAATTTGTCTGCGCGATGCATAGATAAATTAGCTTGAGATTTTAACTTGGTTGATGGACAGAGTTAGCAAAGAATCAGTACTGAACGTGCGTGGTGAAAATAATGAACTGTGTTCCTTGGGAGCCTGTTTCTTTTCATAACCGGGGAAAAGTAATTTCAACGGTCAAATTTCCTGATTCGTTGTTGGATAATTCCGTTGGCAGAATAATTAATACTGGAATTTGCGTACATGTAAACGACAAATAACTAGGACATTTTCGATATGGAAGTGTAGGCCTACACAGAAAGAAGCAAAGTAAATGTATTGCATTGTATAGTGAAAATTGGGTACGGTGAAATACATGCACATATATATGTATCTCACTGTTGGATTCTTTTGAATGACGATGTTGCGCCACATGTTCATCATGGACACTTCATTGAGTTCATACGAAATAATTACATAGAAGGCCCAATGTTAGGTTCGTGTTTGGTTCGAACCCACAATCGAACAACAGTCATTGGAATTATGGCAATGGGGCATGGTCAAAGTTGAAGCTATATGGTAGACATTTTGCCTGCTTATTAAGCACGTTTTCAACCGGCAGGTTCTCGTAGCTCAGGCTGCCAATCAAGATTCTGTGTCGACAGGGATGAAAGCAGCTATGGAGCGTAATCACGAGGTAAGTACGCCGTTTTCAGGTCTACATTCTAAAAATCATCGGCTTGCTGACAGTGCTGTAAAAAATCCCAGGTACTCTTTCGAGTTCAGCACCTCCTGTATTGTACGATTTTCCACGAAGTCGTTGAGCGCCTGCGGTGTGTGAATGCATATGCATCCACATACTGCATGTTTCCTTATACAGACGTTTAGTTGTAACAGCGTAAATATGCCTATGTACAAACACCGCCTTCGAGTGCAGGTGATGTACGATCGGTCGTTGTCCTTTATTCATATTGACATTTTTACTGAATATATGTGTAGCCATAGGTATGCGGATACAACGCAAACACATTCGCCTTACGTTTGCAGTACTCACACGGTGTCGTGTAAATTATGCTATGTATAACGGTTGGACTAATGGAGGCTTCAGTGGTTAGCAGAACGCATGTCAGACAGGCTGTCCGGTTCACACCAGGACGTTCTTCCTACTACCGAATGGCGAAGAAGAAGAGACATACAGTCAAACTTAGAGAGAATGTTCCATGCAAGATCATCTGGTGGGATGGAACCATTCGATCACAAAACAGCTATAACGCCGTGAGTAAATTTTAGCAGGACAGTGGTATTTTCTGTAGTTCAAGCATACCAGCAGTGGCATTCATTGAATTTCAACATTGCAGTTACCAAGTTCTTCGATTCACTGTCAGCTGGACGGTAAACAACGCACTGATACTGATGCCATTATTAGTATTGTCTTGAATTTCCACACTATTTAGGTTTGCTATAGATGGCGCTATAGCCTATCTTTTCAGCAAACATTGTCACCAGTATTGTGGCGATATACCCAGAGATCTGGGCACCGTTTCCGGAAACACTGCCGTTACATTCAGAGATGTGAAGCGAATTTAAAAAATTAAACTATCATTTTCCAGGGATTCCAAGATATCCACGGATGTTACCTGGCAGGCGCAGATCGGATGAGGAGCCAAAGGACACTGACCTTTTTGTCCAACTCGGCTTGAATGGGTACCTGCTTGAACTATTGAAAACCTTCGAGCAACCAGAGTCTGTCGTACCTATATGGCCGAATGTAGGTGGTGCGAACCTGCACGAAGATCCCGTTAATCAAACCTGGCCCAAACTGTGTTGCCGTTGTTATCCTTTGATGTGCTCCCTGTTCTTTGTTTGCGTCTTCTGTTATAACGGAAAGCCCAAACCCTCATACAGCTGCTCGACAGATACCATTGGCGAGATGTCGCCCCACCCCGTCATTTGGCCCATTGTGTTATTCGCCTACGTTCCGTAGTATGCAACACACCAGTGAGATGTGTAGATGTCACTTTGGACAGAACAGTCATAAATGACACATTCCGTTTGTTCGCGCTAATTACCGCATCGACACTTCGTATGTGCTACCTCATCGTGGTCTGATGTCCCGCGACCTTTTCACCCTACAATCCGAAACGCAAAGTGACCTCGTGAAACAGACGTGTTCATTCGTGATACACCTGGCACGGTGGACCATCCCAATCATGTCGACACCACAGGTGCCTGTACAATCCTCTCTCCCCCCGCACACATGCAGAAATTATCTCACTCTTGGTGGACCTGCCATCGGACATGTTCACGATCAAACCAAAAGCTGTCAGGCCCTCTGACGTAAAAACAAGTAGAGGTTTGAGACACGGAACACAACAGCGTCGTGCCTGTACTGGAGGACATGAACTAAATGGTACACAGTGGCACCGAAAGGATTTTGGCTCAGAGGCTCGTACTGCCTTACACGGCAAAGGAATTACGAGTCAAGGATTACACTGACGTCAACCCTGCTCTCTGGAACTTCCCCACAAGTCTCCGCATATTCAAGCAGTGATCTGCAACAATCATGTGCACAGAACTAGCAGGATTTTGATAAGTTCAAACATCTGGTTATCTGGCTCATCATTCGTTTATATATGTCACACTGCTAATTACCTGTTATACATGCATGCTTTTTATTAACGTCATTATCTTTTGGTGATAAGTAACTCTAGCGTCAATAGATATTACTTGGAATGCATTCGCGATTTCGCAGCGTGCTAGAGGGTTGACAAGTGTACTGAAAGAGGTGTAGGCTTTAATAGCCAAGTTTGATTTATGTCATTTGTGGCGGACAGTCGAAGTGATTTATCATTTCGTAAGCAGTGGCAAAGTACTCACCATAACCGCGATGTATCTCCATTTGAATGGTTATCCATGAAAATGATGAAACACTTCTTTGAAGAACCCATGAACTCTGTTTAACTGGGGACTGTCAGAAAGCTGTCGCACATCTAAACCTACAGCCAAGAGTATACGCGCATGACTACCTTCATTCCTTATCTACTGTACGGCCGAAATCGCTCGATAAACCATTGTGCGTCCTCGGATCTTCCCAGTAAACCAATATCACTTAGGCGGTTTAAACGTTGGAAAGCCGGCGGGTTCAGGGATTCACTTATTTATTAGGGCTTGGCTGTGTCTTAGTTCCTCTTAACGCTAACAATTTTTTTACGCTATTTCTTCCTATCTATATTTTGTCCCACCACATAAGAAATAATTCTTCTAAGCACAACTAGAAGTACTGCGATTTCTGCAGATGTGCCGGAACTATAAGGGACAGAAAAATGTGCTGCATACCCACAATTCATACATTTGTGCATCGAAATTTCTAAGCATGGTAAAATAGACCACTATTCAGTTTCAGCATTCGAGCCAGATCTTGCAAAGCTACGTTGGAAGGCTCCAGACTCAGAGAATAGAGTAGTTCACTTTTTCAGGAGGCCGACGTAAACTCCCAATTTCCTGATAAACGTATCCAAGTTGTCATGGATTTAGGTATCACAAATAGTAGGGTTCCCCGGAGAACAAAACAGTTGACCAGTAGAAGCTGTTTTGTTAATAATAATGGTATATTTCTCGACGCATTTGTGAGAATCACGCTCAGGGCAGCGTGATCAACGCACAGATTTTTAAACATACACGCATTTGAACACCAAGTTGTAAATTGTCCAATGAGTCAGCTATGTGAGTGGAGTAACCAAACAGATATTATATAAGGGAAAGACCCAGCTTCTTGAAGAAAATTTTGAGATGCATACTTCTGAGACGATAATACTATGGATCTGCAAAATTTGATTTGTTACATCAATCGGGGCTCCACAAGGTGATAAATGGCCTGAAGCTCAAGGTCGTGCCAACAACGAGGTGCATCGAGGATGGAGGAGATGTTCTGGCGAAGAATTTGGTCATTATTTCATATAGACAGTTCATGTAGACAGTCGCGAACTGTGCATCTTTTTGCTACGTCATCGGTCATAACGTTTCTGTATGAATCACTAGCGTAATGTGAAGTACTATTTGCTTTCACTGTTTCACAAATCTGCAGGACTTTTTCCCAGTACTTTGTCTCTTCTTCCTTTTTGTACATTTTCCGTGTGTGCAATGTAAATGACAACTGAACACACAGTCATACAGAACACTCAGTGCAAACGTTTCCTCGTATGTACTGGGAATCGCAATGTGATCACTCCGCTAATACATACTTCATGAAGCTGATGATGTGAGCATCGATATGTGTACCTCGCGTTCCATTTCTTCCTGATTCCAGTAAAGCAACTTATTGCAGCCGTTATCGTTCGTTATTTTCACCGTGACGGAAGCAGCCGTGGTTGCTCCTGCCAGCTGAGTCAGTGGTGGTAGGTTACTCAAGTCATACCAGTGTTCCGCGCATCAACGTACGCAGCATCGTTTGTCGGGAACGAAATACAATAGCCCTTACCAGAAACATACCGTCCACATACAAGGTATCTACGACAGGTTTTCTTGTGTTATCCGCTAACTTTTCAGTAGCTTATGGGGAATCCCCGGACCATGTCCCGAAGCAATCGCGGAGATTGACGGTAGGGCCAGTGACGTCAGGTTTCCTGAGACGTACAAACAACAGCGTTTGATGTAAGCACACGGTGACCTAATATGTTTCCAGCTAGTTGAAAATAAAACGAAACTGTTGGCTAAAAGCACTATGGAAGTCCCTTTAACCGACAACTCAACTTCTGGTGACACTCCGTCAGACGGAAACAGGGATGCCCAGGTGGTATATGAGATAATCGACTTGAATCTCCCACCAACCCCCAAGCTGACACATCAGTTCCCATGTGGCCTCTCCTAGACTAACACAACACATGGACCCATGTCCACGCTCAACGCTAACTGAACAACAGTTGTTTCTTCCATTGACGTTCTGTCATCATCGTTTCTACAACCCACCCCTTCAACGTCTGCATATACTCAATCAGCACTCTACCGTGACCCAAATCATAAGAAACTGTTTCCCTCAACAAAGCAGAAGCTGGGAAGAATGTCTGGCAGATCATTTCCTGGTTTCAAAATATGCTCAACGTTCGATGCTGTTGCAACACGTCACACAACTCCCTTCGTCCTCGTAGTCCTATGTACCGCAGTATAGCAAAGATAGTGCCTCTGAGAAGGGCTGCCAAAGTGCTAGTTTTGTCTGTCGCTAGAGCGAATGCCGACTCTGAGACACTGGAAGGAATCCTCCTGAAGGAAAGTAGCATGGAGCGCTTTGTGTGTATTCAACGACGTCGGCAATCATGCCTGTTATCTTCTGGTGCTGCGCATGGGCAAGCCTGATAGGACTTCGGAAGGCGAACTGTTCCACAACGTACTTCCGCACAACCTATACGGAACTCACGCAGACCGCGTTAAAACCTCGAGGCTGAATAAAAAGCTGACCTCAAAGGCAGAAAGTCACACACGGGGAAGGGAAACCGGTTCCGAATAACGAGCGTGCGTAGTTGAAGACAAACTGGATTTCAAATAACAGTGGCCACCTAAAAAGGATCGACATTTTCCGGCGCTACGAAGGTCACCGGGAATTCAGCGATCCTGGAGTGGTTCACAGCTGTCGTTCACAGGGGACAACGTGGGTAAAACGGAGCTATCAGAAAACGGCGATGCTAAACCGAGTGTAACTTTTAACGTGTGCGCAATAAAATAACCGGATATTTCAATGGTGTCTTTTCGTTCTACACCGTCCCAATCCTGGACTCAGAAAACAAGACAGATTGGAGTGCGAGTAAGGTATGCATCGCGTGCTTCACTTTGCTTCACTGAGCGAGATTCCTGATTAAATGGGTTGTGTGGGTTTTCAGACCGGGTTGGAAAATTCAGTAAAATGCCTCTTAAGGTGGACATTTCCAGGGTTTTGGAGCTGCATTTTCAAGCAGATATCATGTTTTAACAGCACACCCGAAAACTGGGTTTGGAAATGGGTTTAAAGCAGGAATAGGTCCGCTACCATGACTGCCGGTTGACTGTAGATTACGCCAAAGCTAACTGCGGTACATAGATATCAGTGGAATTAACCATAGACTGCGGTTTTTGACTGTAGAATTTGCTACTCCCACTAATAAAAATAACAATGCCAACAGTAGTGCATTTTTTTCAACCCGCTCATGAAAATCATGTTCGGCAGAGCTGAATCAGTGCATATACTTACAAGCAATATTTGCAAATAATAACGCAGCAATGCGACAAACGTCAGAATTCTTTAGCAAATAAAATATGATTAAAGGAAACGTAATCTTCATTCGTAGTATAATTAAAGGTGAGCATTCCAAGTGAAACTGCTAATGTTTTCTCTAGGATTTGATCGACAAATGATTTTGCATTAATTTATCGTCGATGAAGCTGTATTATAAAGGGTAGCCACGACTGTGTCGAAGAGTGTTCAGAAAATGACAAATACAAATATGTGAATCTTATCATTATATTACGTAACTATCGTTGTAAAATACTGAAACAAATCTGTGGGCATCAGAGAACGGACCGATAACTACGTAGTGCTCCACTAGTGACGTGAAAACATCCAAACTCGTGGATCGATCATTCAACACGGGACTTATGGTGTCTTTAAGTTTCAGAAAACTGCCGCATGCTTGTGAATGTTGGCTTGTATTTCGGTATACTATCGTAGAGCAAGTATTTTGCACTCACTAGACGTTACTCCCTCTGTGAAAAGAGCGCGCTTACATGTAAACACATATATGTTGTGTACGAAAAATTAGGCACGGTGGATAACTGATCGCGAATAATCCAACACTCAGTTGTCTAGAATTGAATTAAACATTAGGTTAAGGCGGAATTCACGTGACCAATGGCTCAATCAAATTCATACTATTTCCAGGCAAGGTTCTGTTAACTTGCGCACGGTTTCGTTGAAAGTATTTTATTTGAAGACAAGCGTTATTACCTTATCACTACACGAAACATCGTCTACAACAGTTCCTGACACCTTTTTGAGGGCTGTTTTGCGTTAATATGAACTAATTTTACTTATTAGATTATTATTGTAACAAAAAGGGAGTAGATGACGGTAGACACTGGCAAGCAGTGAATGATACATGAATGCAGCCGCTACAGAAGCGTAGACTGAACGTGAAAACTTCAGGGGAAAATAAGGTGTAGTCACCCGAAAAGTCGCGGCTTTTCGACAACCCAGGTTCGAACCTAGACAACCAGGCGACAAATTTTAGCGCAACTGAACACCGAAGTAACCGAAAAAGTCCTGCTGGTGGCAGACGGTCTACTAAAACTGTCGAATGGACCGAATGGTGTGGTCGATGCAATGCAGACTGTGATCCGTCAGCAGTGATATTCGCTACATGAGCCCCACAGTGTCCAACTTGATCAACGGTCAGCGAGACAACGACAGAATAACCGTGTCGTTCGGAATGACGTTCGCATCACTAGTTATAACCTTAATCACACGTGTTGCGTCTGCAATAATTGACACAGTTCAGTGACCCAAAAAAGACGGCAGACAACGGCTGGTGAACGCCGAACTACCGAAGAACCTGCAATGTGTTTAACAAGTCCTGTGCCAACTTTTACCCCGTAATGTTTTCTGTTTTGAAACCCCATTCTCTGTCTGCCGTTAACCCAAGTTTTTCACAGAAACGCACGAGCGCAATGGCCGGTGGCATCAGGGCGTACAGTCGCCAGATGGACAACATCGTAGTGAAGGAAATAAGTGTGCTTAAGCTACTTTACATGAAAAGTAGATATTCCAAAGGGATGAAAAATAATGAAATTTGGCACAATGCTTGCAGTTTGAGGAACCCCTCAAAGTGGAGCAAATTTATCCAGAAAACTCACGGACTGTATTTGAACGAGAGCGCTCCAATATGGGTATGACAAGCGTGTCCAAGCGGTTTAATATTTACATGCTGGATAAGAGCGTTCATAAGCGTGTTGACGTTATTCCGGACTCCGTTGAAGGGTTCAGCAATTTTTTCTACCCTGGAGCATAAGGGCTAGTTCTTTCTAGAAAAGGGAAATATTTCAACTAAGAGCAAGAGCATGGCGAGGGTTTTACAGTTTATCTTTGGCAGTAAAAGAATACCGGTTGTTCTGGCGGTAAACCCAATGACGAAGGGATACGGTATGAATAAACGAAGAGGAAGAATAAACTGGGAGTGCTTGGGGTAATGGAAATTTGATATTGGGAGATGCTATTGCAGCCTTATACGGTAAAGTTGGTCAACGAGACGGAGTGCTTTAGAAATTGTGGGTGGAAAGGAGGAAATTGGACGATGGAACTGAAACTCTTAAACCAAACCGTGGCGTCACGACGTTGAAAACAAGGAACGTGATGATCCAAGGTGTTTGGGAGTCACTCACTAGGGATAGACACCAAAAGCAACGTAGTAACCCCATTTAGGTCGGCTGACATTCACGGTCCTATTGCTGTTAGAGGAGTTTTATGGCCCAAAAAGCGATCGGTGGCCTAGAAGCCATGGGCACTAAATCTTAGACGCTTACTTTGCAAGTCATCGCCACACAGGAAGACTTTCGTGTGCCACGGCAAGATTACGATCACAGTCTTTGAAGAAGATCACTATATCATCAGTGGACTGCCAACTGAGGAGACAGGAATAACATCGCTCTTCGTGTGGTTGTAAGAACGAAGTAGTTAAATGAATGCGATGCAGGTGTTAGGGTGAATGCATGGCAACTAATCGAAGGCAGTTTGTTTACGGCAGATGATGCAAGTACCTGTGAGGTATCACGCTGGCATAGTGATGTTCTCTGGGATAGCATCATTGTCACAATGACGGGTGAGTGAATGCCTGCTGTGTCAAAAGTTTTGAGAGAAAGGTAAAGCCCAGTTCAGCCAGCGGTGTGGGCACTGGGGCGAGAAATTCACGGGAGCTCTTCAGTTCATGAGTTACGTAGTGCCAACGAAAAAGAGGGTGAAGGGTGGGTCTGGTCTACACGGAAACACGCGGTGTAGGAACTAGGTGGAGCGAGCTCACAGCATTTACGAAGGGAATAAATATGACTGATCTCACGGCAACCTGCTTAAGACCCGAATTTAGTGTTACCAATATATGTCCGCTCGGCTATCGTCTATACAATGCGAAAGAACAAGATGGCCTGGTTGTGGGGGGGATCGTTTCTTACAACAATTCTGGGGCACTACGAGAAAGCCGATAGACTACGCAACATCAAATGTGCAAGCTGCGCGTCACATGTTCAAGGCAAATCGTATCACGGTATATTTATCCCGGGTATACGGAATTTTCGTGAAGTGCGGGGCATAAAAAGAACGGTTGGATGCACTGCTCGAGAACCCAGCAATCCCAGCCAAAAGGTTTCCTTCTAGGTGACCGCAGTGCGTCAGGAAGAGGCTGAAAGGAGGGGCATGCAGAAAGGGACTATTTTAAAGATGCTTTGGTTAGACTTCTTGATGTCGAAACATTCCTGGAGCATGAAGGTCAGACTGAATGATCGAAGTCTGTTCAAACGAAAGTTGTGCTGGACTTGATCCTCACTGGGAGCTGAAACAATGTAACCGGTTATGAGGGTGGGGGCTCTCAGTTGAAAGAATAGTTAACTGATATAGATAACACTAGAGTTCAAGGGTACGACAGCTCGTGAACAATAGCGTCGGGTATACAGATGATAAATGTCGAGAGGCGCGGTTGAATAACGCTTTTACTAGTAAAGTCAGACGGTGTGACACCTCGTCATGATAAGATAGGAAGGGAAGTAGGGCTTTACCCATCAAGCTCGATGTCTAAACAGGGTTCAAGTTGATCGGTGGACGAAGATGTTGGCTTGTAAATTAACTAGTTTGAAGCTCAGCCGACCGAATCTAGGAAGAATGCAAGCTGACGTTTAAGAAATGTCCGGCAAAGTGGGCTAAACAGGACCCAGGGGCCTATTTGAGTTACGCCAAGATCAAGGCGTCAGCCACAGTGGCTGTTAGATTCCCAAGAAATAAACGGGAACATAAACCACTGCCAACATGTGAAAAACAAAGGTCCGTTTTGTTTTTTGGGAAGGTGCGTTTTTTATATGTTTGTCTCGGACGTCTGGTGATTCTTCGAGGTACGCTCAGTCTACTCATGAAATCTGTGGATAGACCGGACTAAAAAATTCGTGTCTGTGCTGCGAACAGTGTCTATAACTTCTAAGCCACTAGGCAACCGATTCCAATACAAAACAGAAGACGGTCGTAACGAACAGTTTCTTACCAAAAAGTTGCCGGAGGACGAGAAAAGTATTGAAGAACCGGGTGGAAGGAAATAGCAGCAATCCTCGGAATTGAATTCACTAGATGCAAGCTCCGAGACCAACAATTCAAATGTACACGGTCACGCCCAGCGGTCATCTAATAGCGGGGCGATGAGGTATGAATGAAATTAAGGTACATGCAAACGAAGGTCCAGCTACGGGAAGTGAGGACAAGCAAAGTGACCGAGAATGTACTTGGGCAAGGAAACGATACCAAACTTCAGTAATGAATCTGGATTAACGTTTGCAAAGGATTGGCTTATCACGCTCGCGTCGGTCTCCGCAAAAAGGACTTGCATTCCCCACCAAAATTATTTTGAGTGTGAGAAGAATGATCAGTGAGAAAAGAGTAAGTGGAGGCAAAGAACATGGCCAGTGACAGTCGTCAAAAACCCACGACATAACACTATAATAAGCGGGAAGTTTACCCTGACTGAAACCCTGGCTGATCTGCCTGAGATGCCAGAGATATTGGTTACAACAGACGAGATTCATGAATAACTGTTCAAATTGGGTATGAACAGGTCGGCCAGGTGGAAGGAAGTTCATGCAGAATGTTATGACAGATGACTGCAGTTTGGGTATGCTCTCTTGAATGCTCGTTTTGCATAGCGCTGATGTTTTGTTACCCCTACGCAAGGCGTACTCATGGCTGCCTCTAGAGTACTACCTCTGAACATGACAGCCGTACCAATTAAATGATAAGCAGACAACAGAAATCCCAGCACCGATTCAGGAGGTTGCTCGTGAAACTCAGGGGCGTGGATGGCTCACGCCGACTTAGACGTCTCAAGCGCTTTTTGCTTGTACAGAAGCATGAGGGGGTGATCTCGTAGAAACTTTCAGGCTCTCGAAGGGGTTTTCTCATGCGGGGGAACACCCATTGAATGCGGTGGTGGCTCAAAACTCAGATAATAGGAGCGGAATCCAGCTATGTTCCCTGTCAGGACAAATGTTCGGGCCGAACACTTTTCATGTGAAGTGGCAGACGCAAGAAATCAATCACCATTGGGAGTGATATTACATACCACGTTGATCGAATCCAAACGAGAGAGCGAAAAATGCTGGCTGGCAGTGCTTCCAGAGTTAACGCATGAAGCTAAGTCAGTCAAGTGCAGGGTTTGTAGGTGTCCTCTCCTATTACCTAGGCACCTATTTCTTTCACGTTGCGATTCATGCTGTTTCCGTCGTTGTTGCCTGGTGCTTTTTTGTGTAGATCAGCTTTTGGAGAATGAGCAGAACTTCTGTCTTTCACTGCGTTTACCTATATTCTGTCAGAATGCCCTTTTCGATTCTTATGCTTCGTGGGGCTAACCGTTTCATTCGAAAAAAGACCATGATGGGAGCTCGCTATGGGCCGACGACGTCTCCACCCACACACTGTGATTCGGATCTTCTTGATAAAAATGAAGTGAGGCCGTCTTCCGTTTTTTTACTACGGTAGGATCTTTGGGACAAGTATACGCTCCTGGATTTCACTGGCAATTGCGCAAAATCACTTGTGAACGGAACCGAATTTCACCGCAGTGAAGCGCATCAAAGTGAAACTTGAGCTTGACCCTACATTTTTGAACCGCGCACAGTAAACACGCTTTCAGGACAGTTCTGTTGCATGGATCATGAGAACTACGTAACTCCATGCAATAGTTGAAAGTGAAAGGACGTGCAAGCGTAACATGAAGGCCGGCCGTTTTTACCCTGACCTGTGAACCAACCTTGAGGCAATGCAGAAACGCCTGGGAACAGAGTTCCAATGAAGCATGGGTTTCAAAAACAATCCTGTAGAGTGAAACGACACGTACACTTGTGATTCAAAGGTCCAATAAACCATGTACACTGCTTACACAAACGGCATCGGCAATACAGGAGCACGCCCTGCTACGCAATTCAGATTAAACACGTGTGCGCTCGCTGGTTTCGGATCCACGCTACATATGGTGTTTTCTAATCCGCCAACACGCGTGAACGTTTGTGGAACGGGCAAGCCAGACGTTCTGGCTTCGTGTACACGATACACCCGTTAACCCACTTTGTGCAACGTAGATACACCGGGGAACAGCGTTCCACAGAATTAAGGGTTCCAACAATGATCCTGTAAACAACGATAACAGAAACAAGCGTGACCCAAAGGCTCAATGAGACCTGCATAAGACTCACGGAAACGAAAACGGAAGTGGTGTCCACAGCAAACTGCGTTACATTTGTTAAATAAACTATAGTTGTTTTCCAAGGTCGCTGTTTCCGCACNCGGGATGGAAATCAGGTTGTAAGTGGCCCTAAAGAGGGCCGTGGGGTCATTCTAGGTTGTCCTGAGAAGCACAGTGGGGGCCTTTCTCATGGTTCACGTCGGCTGCTGAATTGTATCACAGTCCAGGCAGATGAAGTCGACGTCGGAGTTGTGGTAGTCAGCACAGGAGTGATGGTACAAACAGCAGCACTCGGAACACTGGACCCAGCCTGGCGGCAAATCTATTGCCCTATGTTTCTTGGCACTTGCTGCAGTTTGCGAACTATTGATAAAGAAACTGCTACACGTTTCCCGTTGAAATCCCGGAAGTTCTGATACTTCTGATACTTCTCCACGTTGTTCACCGCCATGCTGATTCACCTTGCGAAAGTGACTTACTTGCGGTGGACCATTTAAACACTAACTAGGTGCGTTAATGTTAGGATCCGTGAAATACACATTTACATACATTTCATTTGGGATTTTCACTTGTACTATTTTACTGAAACTTGCCGTAACACTCGCCTTATAACAGTTTTCCCATTATTTTTGTATGAAAGCATACCGACTCTCTGCTGATTTTTGGGACCGTTCTTACGCCGTCAACAATGCAAATCAATACTGCCCTAGAATAAAGTCATTTGACTATCAAGAAACTCACATCCATGCACATGTGATTGTATGTGCACAGACTCGGATACATTTTTATGCTCAGACTCATATGGGTCTGAAGCATATATGATTCAAAGGATTATTAACACAGAGGTGTTAGGAAATTGATACTTTTCTTTACACTATCTCTGTCGCTACGGCTAACCTTTGCCAAGGTAGTTTTCGTGTTAAATGGCTGATGGGGCTAGACGTTCTGGTAGGAAACTATTTTGAGTCATGTGGCATTAATTGCAACCGTAGGGTTGTTTATTCGTCAGTCATCAAGATCAAGTGCTCTCCCTTGTGCATGTGTCTGTGCACGTGCTCATGAGATCATCCATGACACTATCAGAA
Organism: Paragonimus westermani; assembly: GCA_008508345.1. Taxonomy (NCBI): domain Eukaryota; kingdom Metazoa; phylum Platyhelminthes; class Trematoda; order Plagiorchiida; family Troglotrematidae; genus Paragonimus; species Paragonimus westermani. The sequence continues at coordinate 139,357 of QNGE01000505.1, read as the reverse complement.
ATAGTATGTAGATGAATTCATTCTGCATCGCGCTGTGATGCTTATCGGGGTGTGTGGTTAGGCCTATCCAAACAGATGAGGTGTCATCTGTTTCCCAATCTCGAAGTTGGCACCTTAACTATGGTTGATACGAGCAGGGTGTGTGTCGACCGCAAGCGATTCAGCGTCCATCGCTTTAGCGTAAGATATTAAAACGTTATAATAGGATACAAACGTTGTCGCAATGTATGTAACAATATGGCCGAGTCACTTTCATTTTTTTGCGTGTTGTGTACCTGCCAACATGTTGGTGGAAAACGTGTATGCCTTCTGTGTTCTTTGATTCTAACCTTCATCTGTTTGCTTGCCCAACCCCTATGTTCAGCCGGACACTACAGTTTGTATTGTAAACAGAATTGCTAAGATTTTGCGGTTTCATTAAGTCTTTTGCCGTCATCAGATGGCGTTGTAGGGTGTTATCTAGGCAAAAGAATGTACGGGTTCCGTAGTCTGCACTTGGTAGTTGACTGATAAACAGCCAACCACAAGCACACGGTTGAATTAGTTGTCTGCTAACATGCCTTACTCGTGTAATCATTTGGTTGAGAAGTTGCCTCGACAAAGGCTACCCATGATGACCAAAACGTCGCATCGAAATATCACCACACGACACAGTATATTTAACTTCATCAGGACCAATTTTGGTTCAGACGTTTAAAGATATTTGTATACACCTGAAAATCCACATTTTACCTCGTCAGGCTTGTGTGTTGTTCTGATCCGGTGGGCTGTGGTGACTAAGATTTTAGTCCCCCAGGTGTAACCTTGTCAAACAGGTCCAAGAGTAGTAGTCAGGCGAAAGACAAATGCACTCATAGGATTGTATGTTACACTTTTGACTGTGTAAGAGTGCTTAAGTAGTGAGGCTTGATTCTATGGGCATATAGCATAACTATCTTTGTAGTTGTGACCCTTCTGTTCTTCTGCTCAGGAAGAATTAGGTTAGAAAAGGTACCCTCAAACAAAGAGCACCTCGATCGTCAAACGGTTGACCGTGACCGCCGGTGTATTGTCCAATATGATAGAAAAGCATCCGTTATCATCCAAAGACTTGGTGTGACTTCGAAAAAATCTGCTGCGTGTAGAAGTGTTCAGAATCAGAAATTAATGTCTTATTCACTGCGTTTTTGAGTATGGCAAGCCGCTCACTACCAAGTGAGTTAGACTCTTGAGTCATTGGCTCCAGGTAAGGCCCATCAAGGAAACCCTGTGTCGTGTTTTATCGTCTGTCAGACTTTTGGGTCAGCGACTCGTGGGAGGATAATTCCAGTTAACCCCATTTCGCAGCATAAACGACCGGGAAGTGTCAGAAGTCGTCGTTTTCCTAGCAGTAACATTAGTCACCCATTACGACTTTCTCCTATCATGCCCCCAAGTGTTTTGCCTTCCATGTGCCTTCGAGCGATAGCTGTTTTCCAAAATCAAGACGAATAGTAAACATTGGCGCCTTCAGTGTCCGCACTCTCCAACTAGTCGGCCAACAAGCTGCTCTGGCTGGTGCTTTCTCAAGTCGAGAGTTTGGTGTGTGTTGTGTGTCGGAGACGTTAATCTACTGTTCTAGCAAGGTTATCCATTTGTGTTAATCTCTAGGTAACTGTTGCTCAAAGGTATTCTCCCTCAGGGTCTCTGGTGACGCCGAAGCTGAATCCGGTGATCAATCTGGAGTGAGAATCGCACGGCGTTCCCGAACAGAGTAGATTTTACTCGGTTGGATCACAGTGAACATTTCTTTGCGCACTTTTGTATTCAATACGCCGGTTAAAGTCCGTCGACGCAAATCAGAAAAGCGTCGTATATTCAGCGTATCGACGTACGTTCCAACGGATAGCTGTCTGGATGCTACCAAGGATGCGTTCTACGACACTCTTGCTAACCTTCTGGGGCATACCAAACACCTTGACATCATTATACTAGCGGGCGATTTTAGTTCTCAGCTTGGTTGTCTTTTCACTAAGGAAAATCAACTGGGGAGTGCTTTTAGTATCCAGGCACAACGCACTGACAGTGTTGGAAGGGTACTGCAACTGTACGTATCCGGTGTTTATATTTTGAGCACCTAATCCCAACACAAAAACAAGCGCTGTCACTTGGAGACCTCCATGTGATTCCCAGCCGTAGACACAGCTGGATCATATGGCAGTCAGTTATAGGTGGTGCCATTCCGTCAGGGACTGTCGTGCTTTTTCGAATAACCACCTTGACTCGCACCATGCTGTTGTGGGTGCCCGTTTTATTTTGTTATGTGCTCAGAGTTCACGCCTATAAATGCAAGGTAATTAATTAACATTCGATAGAGGAGAGTGTAAAGAACGCTTATCAGGAAGCATTGGTGAACGATTTTCCCACTTCGAGTCTGGTGAAAGAACCTACCGAACACAGGAAACAAATCGCAGCAGCTGTGAAAGCATGCGTGCTGTGAAGAGATGTGTTCCAAAGGAATTGTTCATTTGTGACAAAACTGGATTTCTGTCACACAGATAAACCTCATGAACAAGCGTCGCTGGTTTCGACCTAGTTTTGAATATGATGTTGACCTTGGAGAATTTGAGCGCAAACTGACTAAAAGCTTACGCAACGACTTTGGTTACCACTTGGCTGAACAATCGAGAAACATGGAAATAGTCCTCTCTGCTGAGATTATATTGGCCGTCGAGTAGGTGCAACTGAGACCATATGCGAAAAAGACAGTTCACTTGTCACCAGCAAATTACGTCAACTGGACAGACAGGCTGAACATGTGGAACATTTTAGATGGCTTCAAATAGATCGTGTGGACAATGAGGCCTGAGTGATCAGTTATTGAGTTTCAAACGGCTAGCTGTCTGAAGCAGGAGCGGTCCTGGAGCTCAAGTTATTTAAGTGCAACAAAGCTACTGGTCCAGACCTGCTTCCTCTTTCTCCTTTCAAAAATGGTGGGGACATGTTGATACTAAAACTGACGTAACTCCTCTAGACGATTTGGGATTCTGATGAGGTACCTCGTGATTGGTGCCTGTTAACAGTAGTTCCTGTTTTCAAAAAGGAAGTTCGTAGTCCATGAGACAACCACGAAAGAAATAATCTGGTGTCTGTCGCGTCCAGGTTACTCACTGGCCTCATTCTGCGTCGGCTCACTAAGCCGAGGAGTCAAAAACCTTAGGAGATTCAGAACTCCACTCCGGTTGAGGATGCGTTGATCACATTTCTGCCTTGTGACGGATCTTGGAGCATTGACACTCATAGGCAGCTGACGGTCGTGGTATTTTTAAACTTAGAGACTGCTCCCGAGTTGGTTGAATGTAACGTTCTCAGGTACTGTCTTCTCCTCAAGGAAGTACCATGGAAATAAGTGAGTCTGTTGACATCACTGTATGCTCACCCTGTAAGCAGGCTGAGGACTTATGGACAGCTATGTCGATCGTCCATCACTCCTGTTGGTGTTAGTCAAGGGTGTCCGATCTCGCAATTTTTATTCAATTTTGTCATGGATGACATTCTGGAGAGTGTGCATGAGCAATCCTGTGAGCTTGGTGATGAGCTTTTTCCTAGAGGTAAGTTGACCGGCACGGAGTATGTGGACGACATTTTCTTGCACAGCCCCCTGCCGAAGACACGCAGGCTATGTCGAACAAAGAGAGTGACTGGACTGGATTGTATGGAATGCGCTTCGCACCTTCAAAGTGTAAATTGCTTTTTCAAGATACGGCTTTCCCAATCCTACTTTTTTATTGCAAATAATACGCTTAAACCTGTGGACAGCTTCACATACTCGTCAGCTTGTGATATTGTTGAGGAGATATCAGTGAGGACTACAAAGGCACGAGTTGCCTCTGGTGGCCCGTACCATCCGTAGCATCGAAAAGACGTCCTGTTATCGCTTAAATGAGGAGTATGTAATACTTTGCCCCATGGTTCTGGAAAGTGGTCTGTTCGCAGAAAAGGTATAAACAGATTTGCTGTATTTGACTGTCCTTGTCTCCGCCGTTCATCTCACAGTAAGTGGAGTGATCGCGTGAGCACTATGGCCTTTTGCCGGCATGTGTTCCGGAGCGCTCGGGTGGCGTGATCAATTGGTCAACTAACCATGTTACACAGCCTGCGATGGTTGAATCACACACTCCGTTCGCCAGCTGAGCGTTCACCCTACCGGGCATTATAGACTCAGTCCACCAACAGTTGGGCAAAACAGCATGATGGTCAAGCGGCAAATTGGTCACAAAATATGAAAACCTTAAGTTTCCTATTGGGAAACGTTGGCAGATGCCACTTGTCTGACTGGGATTATCGTGATCGCTCAGATCGCCTATTGGGAACGCTATCCTAGATGTCTGTGTGCTATACTCAATGCCACACTGGCATTAATACCATTTTTAGTTCATCTGCTCAATGTTCTCATTAATTCTTACCCTTCCCAGTGACGTTTTAGTTCAGGCTGTTTCACTTCATTGTTGAGGTGAGAGGCCGCCCGAGCCACAGTACCTTTTGGTCAGACTCTTGGCTATTGTGATTATGGTGATTTGAAACTGAAGTGTTCTAATTGTATCTTTCTTTTTTACGAAGATTACTATCCAGGGTTATTTTTCGATATCCTGTGGGGAGAGTGCGGTCGACCCCCCGGGAAGCTGGACGTGTTGGCAATTTTTCCTCCATGCTTAAGAGTAAACGCCAGTCTGGAGTGTCTGCGTGCAGAGATTAGTTAGCGGTTCACCCATGTCAAAGACTGTTTTCTTGATTATACTAAGGTTGATCCTGTCTGTACCCATCAAAATATATGAGTTGAGTGTAGCCAGCGGAACATTCAGTATAAAGAAGCCTGTAGGTATTGGTGATTCTCTTTCAATTCCTTTGGGTAAGCCGCCTAATCGGTATCATAACATTGTACAGGGTTTCGTTGGCAACTCAGCAGTGGGTTAGGGGTTTAATGAGGTTACATCGGCAGGTTATCGCAGCAAAGGCATTTTATACTAAGTTTCCACTGGATGGCGCATATTTACCCCTCCACATAATTATAGGGACCACCCAACATGTAACAGATAATTCCGCAACATTACGGGGTGAACAGTCTACTTTCGGTCTCCAGCCAACTAAATTGTTCTTCACTATAGCAATTCAATGGTCCGCTGTTCTTTCCAAGATAATCGAAAAGGTTGTGGAAGTGGTTGCGGCTGGAAGAGTTAAGACATGTGGTTACGCTACTATCAGGCGGACAAACAATCACACGAGCAAATATTACTGGTGAAGTGCATTTTACATGTTAATGTTTCTGGTCTATGATGCGGAACGAACAGGCGATCGTTGTGGCTTCAGACAGGTAGGCAGATCTACGGGCTTACATCTACGTGATAGAAGGTGCAAAGACGAATATGTATGAAGAAGATCAAATTTCACCTTGGAAAAAATAACATTGCGCACAGGCGATTCGAGACGTCTTCTGGTATCAAAATGTGTGGCACGTGTTTTCGAGGATGACTCACCACCAAAAGAAGGACGACCCTTAGATTTATTTTTGCATGACTTATACAGAATCTGTAGACTGGCCTCCAGTACCACAACGCTTGCGTTTGGTGTTGCGGGAAGTTCATTCAAAGGAATCTAGAATAATACCTTTCGCTTACTTGCCGAATAGTGAGGTAATCAGTTTTTTGGATCACGACCAGAGTCGGCCCAGTTCATTGTGGAGGAAATTTAGTAGCTTTTGGATACCCCAGTAGAAGATTGTGTAACAGTGTGATGTGGACGGTCTTGATGCATTTGAGTGGTTTTCGCCTTACCTTAAAATTAATTAATTAATAAATTAGATATCCAATAATAGGAGGTCGCTCGTGGTTTTTGACGCACCTACCACTGCGGGCGTTAGAAAACTGGCTAGACTGGGTGGCGAATAATGTTCAACCTCCCACGCAGTCACATTAGATAAACTTCCACTGTCATTTATTAAGTCACGTGTGTCAGTGGGCGCCATTTTTAAGCAAGAAAAATCTTAAATAAATATGTATAGCTTCACAAATATGTCAGTTCTACCAAGTCAAATGCACCGATTGGACTGAACAACTTGTAGTTCCGAGCTACCTTATATGCAAAATAGGCTGTCTAAGATGATACTAATATTACCTGAACCTAACTAGACCCAGTTCCATTATTAAAAGTGAATCGGGGTGTTTTGCTGAGTTTACCTGTGGGAATGTACAAATCCATCCCCATCAGCTGCCTCCGAAGGGAAATGTTTTGAGACTGTCGTGTAATTCTTCCGCGAACGTTTTTCGACTTTTCCCTAATTGTTTTTCAACAATACAAACACCACCGTTTTGTTGTCGATATCTTGGTAATTATTAAATGCTTATTTTAATTCCATCTGTTGATATTGTGAGTTTAAGTGAAACCCGTATATCGGTGAAAAGACCAGGAGTACTCGGACAGCATCTTTTGTTCTCTCGTGTTGGCAGTGAAAATTTTGGTTACGCCTTCTGGATGCTTCGACGGATTTCCCGTTTGTATCCAGTTCCTACAATGCTGATGTCTATAGGTCTTCAGTTTGATCGTCAGCTTAGGCTTAGAAATTAACTCAGTGCGAACGTGAAGATGGTGGCGCATTATACGTGAAAACGATGAACTAGAAAGTGACCTACTCATTATGTGAGAAACAAGTGCGTTTTGAGAGGAGTGATATTTTTCCTCTTCATTGTTCTAGAAAACTACACAGGCCGCAAATAACGCTTAAAGGAATACACAAACAATGATCGTTTTTCATCCGTGTACAAACGCACGAAACTGCAGCGAGATCGAGCAAACAACGAGTGTTCCCTAGGTGATACCATGTAGGCACGTTGACATTCTGTGTCCAAATTTTGCCTTGTACCGTCAGGAGTGTGGATACAGAAAATCCGATTTTAGAGTTCAGATGTGACGAATTTGCCAAGCTAATTTTTGGTCTATCAAAAAAGCTCCTTACGAAGAGAATAAAAGTTCTGTAAACGTGAGAACTTGTATAAGGCAGCACGAAGAGTATCGCTGTCAGAAACACTATCTGAAGACAGACGGTATATAGTGCTCACGATGAATGTCTTAGTTACGTAGTTGCAGTAGAAGCAAAAGCGTATCTTCCGGATGGAAATTATTGCAATGAACAGAGACATTGGAATATTCTGGCTCGGAAGTGGTTCGGAGGCTCAGTATGCTCACTGAGGTGAGCACCATGGAACGTGGTAATTACCGCTGATATCCACTGAAAGTTGGGTCTCTTTAAAAGCAAAAATTCGAGAATTCTTGATGTTATAATGTGCATCTTCGCTAGTGAACAGTGTTTCACGAGTCGACCACAAAAATTGTGAAACAATTTTCAACGATAGGAAGACGAGAAGTTGGGAGCGATGATTGGAAATGTGTATAGGCATTGTGTGGGACTTGTCAAAACAGTAGCCGATGCACTTCTGTTAACGGATGTGGAGACACGCCGAACATGTAAGACAATGATTTCGTGGCTTAGTTCACAAATTTTAAGCTAGTTTACTCATTGGTCGTTCTCCGCTGAGCTCCATTGACCAGCACGTTTAGTCACAATAACTTCAGTCTGCTCTATCGTTCTGGTTCCATCGTAAGTGCAGAAATCACCGTCCAATCATTAAGGGACTTCCGACTGCCACATAGACTCGCAAACCTATATCACCCAGACAGCTTTGCTGAGTTTGCATACCGTCAGCTAACGCGTCCGGGCTTTAATCTTCTTTATCAAATTTTGCACCTCAGTTAGCCTTGTTATTCGGTGATCTTCACTCGTCATCTGCCCATAAGTGCAAACCCACACTGCTTAACGGAATAATCGGTATTACCAGTCGGGTTTAATTGCTTGAATCTGTGAGTAAATACATTTACATTCGATTTGTCGGAATTTAACTCGATTTCAGTCGATCGCTAGTGCTTATACATTTGCGTGCACACTGTTCAACTTAGGGCTTAAACGAAATCAGTGTAATAACGCTTATGTAAATTTAGTTCATGGATGGCCATGCGATTTCCTGTACATTGTGCGAACTTTAAATAGCCACCTCGATGGTGAATTTTGGTTCATTTCGTCCGGTGCACTTGGAACCGGCCTTAAACAAATTGTCTGTTGTATGCGGGATTCTTTGTGATTCGAATAGACTTGACACAACTACGATGCATCCAATCTACCAACATGGTTGAAATGGTAGGACAACTGTTTGACGAGTGCACTCCTCATCTGACGTCAACGACGGTGAACCCTTTTGCATGTCCCGCCTCTGTTACATCCAAACGTAATCCGATTCCCCAGCGCTTCTGAACGTTGCTTGACAGGTGGGGACGATCTGTACAGTGACAAACCACTCGGTGATTTTTCATATTCCTATGGAACCTTTGTCGCTCTTTTCCCCCATTTCGTGTTCATCCTCTTTGGTCAGCAAACGATCTGGTTGAAAATGCCATAGTGTTTTAAACTCCGTCATCATCCTTCTTATAATTCATTTCGGTATGTGTTTATGTTTGTCTCGTTGATAGCGTGGCCCACACCCTTCTCCCGAACTGTTAACACCCCAATAACCGGGCATTTCCGTGAATTTTCTTTTAATTCTTAGTAAAACTGAATTTTGGCGCGGTGTGACGGCATGCACATCTAGATGACCTATTGCGCCGAACTGAACGGTGCGACGACCACATCGACAGTCATTCGTACCAAGCATGCCAATAGGTAGGGGTCTGAAAAACCACGGTCTCCTCGTACCCCAAGTTGGGGTTTAGAAGAGAGTTAGCATCTTTTTTCTAGAAGAAAGTACCAGTTTTGGTACACTGCCACCCACCCAATACCTTACGGTGCAAGCTTTCAAGCTAAATGCTTTGGTTTAGAACATCGATTCCTCTTCTGTCTAAGTCCGAGTGTCCTGACAGTGTCTCGGCCCACATACAACCGTGACTAATCACGACAAAAACAATTCCATACTGCATCGGCTGTCTCAAAATATAAACCTCATCTGCTGTATACAGCATGGTGGATAGGTAAAAACATGATACTACTGACCCATCTCCTACTGTCGTATCAAATTTAGTTCTCAGCGCATCCGAAGACTATTTCTAATGATAACGCTACAGGCTCTACAACCCGTAGCTAATCACAATACGGCCGTAAGTCTCGTGTTTCACCGCCCAACCTCAGGCCTCCCTGTTCCCTCCTTAGACCCAGAATACCGATTGGTGTATGTGCTTTCAACGTTCGCACTTTAAAATAGATGAGTCTACAGGCCGCCCCCACACGAACGCTAGACTCGCTGATAGTCGGCGTCTGCTACATTTTACAGACTAGAATCCAAGGCAGTGGTCAGCGTATGGAACTGATGGCACCCTCACTGTCTACTCGATATTGGTTATGCACTCGGGGTGACTCCACGGCCGATTTTACGGGTCAGGCTGGAATAGGTACAGTCCACAGCACGACGGTCGCAGCCGCATTAGCAACAACAGACTTTGTGGCGTCCGCTTGGCAGGCTTTAGTAAAGCGCGCTCTAAATGCAAAACCTTTGAAAATCTTGTCATTGTGTCTGTTTATGCTCCAACTAACACCCGCACTGTAGTTCGTGTTAGAGCGCACACTTGGATTCAGATAATGCATCATCGTTTTGTTCTTACTCTCTCTGGGCAACAATCCGACCGATATCCGCGACTGGCTGTAGACAAACTAGCTATGCCGTCGGTAAAGCGTAAATACCAAACTACCGTGGAATGCAGGCTTAGCAGTTCTCACCATCATCATCATCAGACAGCAATACATCAGTGGTTCANATTTTCGACAAATACATTGCAGGTCTCACAAAAGATACAGCTAATGATAGCAACAATATGCCTGTAGTTCCCACGTTTAACCACCCAACCTCAGGCCTTTCTGTCCCCTCCTTAGAACAAGAGTACCAATTAGTGTAGGTGCTTTCAACGTTCGCACTTTAAAATAGATAGGTCAGCAGGCCGCTCTCGCACGAAAGCTAGATTCGATAGTCGATGTTTGCTACATTTCAGAGACTAGAATCCAGTGGTCAGCGTATGGAACTGATGGCACCCGCACTGTCTGCTCGATACTGGTTATAAACTCCGGGTGACTCCACGGCCGCTGTTACGGGTCAGGCTGGAATAGGTATAGTCCACAGCACGACGGTCGCAGCCGCATTAGCAACAAGAGACTTTGTGGTGTCCGCTTAGCAGGCTTTAGTGAAGCGCAGTCTAGAAGCAAAATCTTTTCATTGTGTCTGTTTATGCCCCAACTGACTGCAGTGATATTGGTGTGAAGGACGCCTTTTAGCCGGTTCTGACCACTCCCCTTAAATCGACGTATGGTTCTGATGTGCCAATTCCGGCTGGAGATATAAAGTCCAAGGTGAGACCGAGTGTCGTTTAGGTTTTGGGATAAAATCACATCGCTCGTATAATGGCAGGAGGCTGCTGCAACTGTTCATTGAGTGTAGGTTATTTTTGACCGCTTTAGTTATAGACAACGTGTAAGTCATTGTTATACTCGGCGTCCCCTTCTCAGAGTGAGACCCGATCTCAGACATGTTACATTTGTGATTATCACCGGGAGCTCCATTCAGAATTGTCGTTCGCGTTAGAGCACATACTTGGATTCAGATAATGCATTGTCGTTTTGTTCTTACTCTCTGTGTGCAACAACCCGACCGATATCCGCGGCTGGTTGTTGACAAACTAGCTATGCCGTCGGTAAAGCGTAAATACCAAACTACCGTGGAATGCAGGCTTAGCAGTTCTCACCCCAAAGATCCCAATGGGTGCTGGGCCCAGATGTCACAGGTTATTCATAAAGCAAGTACTGTAGCATGCGGTACGGTGGTTCGTGGGTTAAACAAACATTGGATTTCTTAGAAGTCGTCAGAAGTCTTAGAGGTTGTTAGATGTCAGACGGGGTCACGCGATAATAGTTTCTATATCCAAGAACGGTATCAGGGGCTCTTCGCGAAAACCGTTGCTGAATTAGTTTCACCTCAGTCACTACTGGAGTTCTGTTATCCATTGTACATCGTCGAGTCGTTGCAATTCGGGAAGCAAACAATGGGGGAGAGCAGGTGGAGTTTTGCTATGTGCGGGATGTATTGGTTAAATTTTTACTCTTTGCCAATTTTTGGCGCAGCGTCATGAGTGCTGCAGGCCAACGGGCGCCGTATTTTCCGACTGTGCAGGTGAGTTCGATTTGGTGGATTGATGTACACTTTTAAACTCGTTGAAACGCAGGGGTGAACTGACCAAGTATGCGAGCATTCCGTCGACACTTTATTCCCATACTTCGGCTTGGGATAGGTTTTTACGATGAACTCTCTGGAAGCTTCAGCGTCGGAGACGGCGTACGTCAAGACGGTCTAGTTTCACCATTTTCGTTTGGTTTCATCATAGACGAAATACTGGAGAACTGTGTGTGGCACTCACGAGATGCTAGCGTGGATCTCCTACCTGGTGGAAGACTGACTGATCTTGATCATGTTGACGATGAGGCGTTGGTGTTTGATGACTTTCATGCGGCACAACACGACGCTGTACGCTATTTCACGTTCTGCTGAGAACTTTGGACTGCGCTTTGCACCCTTAAAGTGCGAAGTGGTTCTGCAAGCTTGCTGTGATTACGTGGATTTGGTGTTGGGTAATGAAGTTATGGATGTTGTTGACCGATTTGTGTACTTGGGGATGTGCATAAGGGGTGGCGGTGAATGTGTAGGGAACGAAATGGAAGCGCGTATCGCTAAGACTATGGTAGTATTCGCCAGCCTGTGGTTACCTCTGGCGACAGAGCGGTGTCTCTCTGAGGCTTATGGTTTGCGTTTATAAGGCGACAATGAGGACTTTATTACGTGATGGCGATGAAACCTGGTTGCTCAGAGTAGAAGACTTGAATCGTCCTTTGGTATTTGATCACCGATGTTTCTGTTCGATCGCTCGTATGGAATGGCACCAGTGGGTAGGCAAGGATGAGTTGGGGAAGTGGATATTTTGCAATGATTGTCAAACGAGTTCTTCCGTTCACTTCCCCTACTTGAGGAGACTTAGATGGTTAGGGCGCGTAGCATGGACTGTTTGTTGGGGGATTACTTACGTAGCGAATCATTGCAGCTGCTTGCGCCAGAGAACTTCTGACGGTTAGGTCTGCCTCGTACATCCAATATAAAAAACGGTTCTCCGTAGTTGTTCATCTTACCCTTTTGACGCTCTCTACGTTTATGTGTGGTAATCCCTATAACTCTAGGTACCTACGTCTTCTTAGTCGTCCTCTGTCTCTCTTCTGAACTTGTAATTTCCCGGTCGTATGCGTCCGTGTATGCCCACTTTACATTTGTATTCTTTCAGTTTTGTTAAGCATGCCATTGAGAGTGCTTCTTGGTTAATTTACTCCAATTTTCTCGGATAACGTCTTTTATTTTATGTTTGACACAGTTCCCATTGGTTGGTAGCGCGTCTGACGTAACTGTTAAGAGGGACCAATCTGTTTTGCTTAAGTTACTTCATTAAAATGTGTCTTACTGTGACTTCTAGTGCCATGAAGGTGATGCACTTTTCGCTACCCAATGGAAGGCATTTGAGGAAATCAAATTTTCTCACTGCTCTGTGTGACCTTACGCTTACCACACCCGCGTGATCAACTGTACCTGTCTATCCCACTTGATAACTTAGCCCGGCTTCCATTGGTTTATTCTTTTACGTCAACCGATTCCAACTGTAGTTTCCCTGGTGATCACTTTTGCATAATTTCTAATTAATTGCATTCTTCTGGGTACGTTTGACACGGTGAGTTAAACTGTTCAGTGTTCTCCACGCTTCGGGGCTGACTACAGTTGATGTTTGTATTCATTGGACGATTTCGCCCACTAGCTACACTAGCCCACTAACTGTCCTGAATCGAGCAACTAACCTCAGCGAAGACAACCAACTAAAATTGTATAGAAATTCATTAAGACAAAAAAGACCGTCAACATTTGGTGCCCTAAATCTCCAAGGCATTACTTCAGTACAAGCCGCCCTTACTGCTCTGCATCGCACTTGGTTACGCAAAAAAGCCTCCCTCTTTGATTTCGAGTTTCTGCAGTTGTGTGAGGAAACCAGTGAGCCGTTTCATAATTATGACACCCTCTTTAGTCATTCCTTGTGTTTCTATGGTTACATATTTATCCTTCAAGGGAAACTTAAGAACCTACTGTTGGTACGCTTGCAAGCCGCAATAGTTGCTGATAGACGTGTTCCTGAAGAGTTTTGGTCAGTTTGGGCCGTAAGATGAATTGGGATCGAGTTTGCGTGCTAGCCAGAATATGAGCAGGAATTAGTGCGCTTCGAAAAGAAGTTGATCAATGCTTTGTACTCATTGGAATTCAAAACTGTGAGTACGTTTTTCGGTTAATAATTACAAAATGAAATAGGTTGTGTTGTCATTGCGGAAGTTCGGTACACGTGACCTACTTTTGAGTTCCTGGTTGTCCGATAGGTGACATGCAAACGCTGGGATGTAGTGGGGTCTCATGCACGCATTTGCTGTTCACTGTCCATTATTTGTGATTCTGCCATTGTTACGACAGATAATGGGGCCGCGCTTCCATCGTTGCCTTTGTGGCAGTAAACTGTGATTTAAGTCCGGAGACTGTCCGTCAGTATACTAAGCACATTCCTATGGAAGGATCGTTTGGGAATGCTGTTTAAAAGTCTGTTGGTTGAAATCAGAGCAGGTGATGTCTAATCTGACTGAAACGAGATCTCGGGCCATTCGTGGTCGCTCAGTTGCGTCCGTTTACCTACCTTAGCAAGTCGGAAACTGTCTCTACTACGCCAATCAGGACGTTGAAGGTACTTTCGATGATGCCGGATTTAGGTGGGGTGGCAGCTTACCAGTACTCACTGATCTAATGGTACTGGACACAGTCAGTCTTAGTTAAAGTTGTGTTACCTACTGGGGCCGAATTCCCTGTGGTACTACCTGGTTCAGGATCATTTTCTAAATTGAGTCTAACAAACGCGCTTTTCCACTTGCCTTTTACGGATTATTGGGAACAAGTGACTGCAACTCACTTCTGATTAGTTCGTCACGAAGTCTTATCGACCGGCATAAGCTCAACTCATGCAGCTTGGCGTAGTTTATTCCTGAGTCTCTCTCCAATTTTAACAATGATGGTTTGTATTGAAATTAGGAATTTTGTTTGCAGTCAGGAGGGATAGGACGAGCGTCTGCATGCTGTATTACGATCTTTGACAGATCGTGATGTTCGACCGAATGCTGCCAAAAACACATTTAGGATCTCGGGTGTCGAACTTTCGGGGTGTATGACGTCACACGCCTGCTTCCATCAGAGTGCCAAGAACACACTTACCATTATGAATATATCCACCTCACAAAACATCGCCTGAATGCACTCGTTTCTCAGTGTATGTTTTATAAGTTGTGATACACCCGAGAATTTGCTGGCAGCGTTTTGTGGGACAGATATCCTCAAAGTGACATGCGCGTTCTTGGCTGTGGGCCAGCGCCGATGTATGATATAATATTGTGCATATTGTAGTATTGCCTGCAAATTTTTCTGAAACCTCTCAGCTACGTCATGCAACAGGTAAATCGATGGTTTCAAGAAAATGTCGAACATTAACAAGTGAAAACCGCCCCTCAACATAGGGAAGGACCTGCTCGCCAGTACCAGGTTGTCTGGGTTACCCATGGTGTATATCCGTTTGTTTATTTTCTCGTTTGGCTTCGGAGTGCTTATTGGACTTTCTTATGTAAAATGATGGAACATTTCATGCACCCGGTGAAAAAACCGTTTGGGATTTATGAAGCATCCTACCCCAGTTATGAATGTGAATGACGAAATCACAAGACCGGTTTTGCAAGATGGTAGTACCGTTTCGTATATTCCTGTCAGTTACTACACCTAACGGCGGTGAAAATCAAAAAAATATTTAAGCGAATTAAATTCACACATCAAGTCCATGTATACACTAGTCTGTCGTTGATCAGAACCGTCGCAGATGGAGGTTCAAGGCCAACGGCTTTTGCATATAAAGGATTGCCTCAATACGCATGACAAGCACGGCATCGAGTGACTTAAGGATGACAGGCTTCTGATGACGCATCAATACACGGAAAGCGTTTGTCGGATCGACCACATGACCGGCCTCCTACAGGTGTCTGGTGATCGAAGAAGCTGGCTTGCGTTTGGTGGGGTCACGCTAGGTCATGCTACACATCAAATCATCGATATATTTTGGCACGTGTTCCTTCATTCTAAGGTCAGGGGTCGATCAGTTCTGCCAGTATAAACGTCACCGCAGCTGTAAGTACATTGGTAGATACAGTGTGAAGTGGACATCTCTGGCGTCCCCGTCTTAATGCGAAGAAGTGTGAGTGAATTGGTGCGACTGAGTAGACGCAGTGTAGCTGCACTGTGTGTCCGTTGAATGACCTGCATCAGTCGTTGCGTTGGAAACGACACATTGCTACCTCCTTTGTACACTAACTGCATGTACACCAGTTTTTTCAGAACAGGCGTTTCTTGTGGCTTCATTACTTTCGGCCTGCTGTGAAAGTCGATAAAACCCAGTGGTTAGCCATTGGAGACCAGGGTCCCACAAATGAATTTCAACCCTACATGTAGTGTATCACCCGTACATCCAGTTCGCGCTGTGTGAAGTAGACAACGAACTCGCGAGCGTTTGTGTTGTATCGGTGAGAAACTGTTGAAATTCAGGTATTGTCCTCCCCAGGTGGATTTACGATGTGCCAATAGACCTACTGTACTATTCTTCCGTCGCTTGATGCTTGTATCCCGAAAGGCGATCGTGTCTTCATTTTTGAACGCAGACGACAACGTTAGATTTCGGTTAGAAGAGTTAAATAAATCCAATAGTTTTTCTATTGTCTCTTCATCATGTGCAAATACTATTATGTCGTCAACATATCGACGATAAATCGGGATATCATACAGTGTATTTGCGAGCGGGAACCCAATCATAGACAATTCAGCCAAAATCGGTCCTACAGGGGTATCCATCACAACCCCGTCTACCTGTTTAAATTCTGTTTTGAGAATAAAGTTTAATATCTTCAGTACACAATAATACCGAATACTTCAAGATAATGGCTGGAGCATGCAGCTTTACGTTGTGAGCCAATACAAAGTCACAGATAAAGTCCATCGTCCCCCTTAATGGCACATTTGTGAAAAGCGAATTGACATCAAGGGAACACAACGTTTCCTTTCTAGTCGTATCTTTCTGACAAACTTTGGAAGCGAGTGCGCGAACCGGCCGTAAAACATCCACTAACCACTTGGCCAGTTAATGATAAGCCGAACCCGCCATCAGAAAAATTAACCGTAAGGGTGCTTTCGGTTTGTGAATCTTTGGTAAATCGTATAACTACGGAATCACATAGTTCTACTGTTTCTCAGTTATGTACCCATGTTTGAGATTTACTTCATTCGAATTTACTACAGGAAGGAGTTGTTTTAAGTTTTACTCAGCTAGGCGGTCGTTCAACATCACAACTGCTCAACCACATGTGAAACTTTCTAGGTTCGAGTGAGGTAGGCGATGTAGTTATTAACCGGCCATGGAAGGAAAATTTGCCGACAGCGATACACCACATATTAAAAACCATGGACATTGTCTATTTAAAAATTCACTCAGAGACCTTCGCTGAAAAGGTATGTGAAACTTCTCCGTCACATCCAATGGATGTATCAGTCACGGTTACTCGTACTTCAACCGAAATGAATGGAAACAACCTGAATTCTTTGCAAGATAAAATGTGCACCTTCATGAATGAAATGGCTTTTCAGGTTGATGTACTGAAGTGTTCAACAAAGTGGTCGATATTGTCAAGACTTCCGGCACAAGGTTGACAAGTGCATTCAGCATTGCTCATTTCAACCTCGCCACCCATCTCCGTCTCTTTCAAGAGACCCAAGTTGATGAACATTGCTGCATACTATACATTTATCGCACTTCAATCAACCATAAGGACCCATTGATACCCGGACGTCTCCTCCTAGAACACCATCATTCGCGACAGAATGAAGGATTTCCCAAAGTTAGCTCGACCTTGCTCGCGCACAGGAACGGTTGACCACAACATGGAGCATCAGGTCATTATACGATATCCACCAGTTTTCCCTTGGTCATATCAGCCATACGTTCACAGGTTAACTGTAATCAGGACTGACGTGTGACATACTGCAGTTGGGCTTACGTCAACCTTCAAGAAGTTCTTGGTAAACGCTGTGGCCAATGATACCAGAAATGTTCTCTGGCGGTTAGAGACCATGGGGCAATTACATCACTGCCAACAATTCCACAATTTCGGCCAAGTATTTAGTTGCAGGAATTTGTTCTGGCGCCGTCCGGTACAACCGGTATCTCTAAATTTCAACACTTCGGTTGCGGAGGATTGTACTCGACAGATTTATCACCGCTCCTTTTTCACTCTGAGTTCAGCTGAATGCCAATTAGGCATTGTTTCACAGTGTAGATATTTCATCTGTTCATGAATGAACCATTTCGAAGACTGTCATGAGATTGCATGAACTATGACGACGTCTTCGTTACTAGTCAGTCCAACGACAAATTCGTCTCATACCTCCGCGATATTTATGAACTTTTTGCACATTAGTATCTTAAGTTCAATACTGATGATTGTACCTTCGGTGTTACTTGACCTTCTGACCTTCAAGAATGCCGCTTTGATCAAACCAGAACCACTTCTAGCTTGATACAATCGAATACATTTCGAATTTTTCGATGCTCACCAGACTGAATACTCCCGCTTGTTCTCGGGTATAATGAACGATTATCGGCTTTTCTGTTCATACTGTACTGTCATCCTGAAACCTCTAACTAGTCTGGTTAGTTTAAGGTTCAAGACTTCGGAGCTCTCTTCAAGAGTCGCGATAGACCTGTTGGCGGCTAAGAAACCTTCCATTTTCATCAGGAAGATCACTTTTAATACGCTTTCTCTGGGTGTTCGTTTTTTTCCACTGCAGACTCCTCGACCGCCATATTGGAGCAATCTGCAATCACTGAACACCAGTCGTCTATTTTTTCTCGCGAAAGCTCTAACCAGCACACTTTCCTTCTACCTTGCAATCATTGATTTTAGACAGTTTTTAAAAGGTCGATACTTGGATATAAAAATGTATTATAACACCTTAATATTTGTCTTCGAGGCCAAGCCTAATGGACACTGATATCGAGAAAACAGACATGCGGAATGTGTTTTCCAGTTCTTCACAGTTATGTAACATTCATGTAATGAAACAGACGTCACGGCGGATACTGTATCTCGCTCAGACAGTAATATCGTTCAGTCATAACCACTGTTTGATTTGGTCAAAATGGTTTCAACTAAACAGTACGAAATAATGGTCCTTACCTTACGGCTATCTCCAGTCGCGATGTCGACCCTGATGAGTGTCATTTACTGTCACACTTCTTATCCACACACACTGTCCCTCGCTTCCGTCGTCTCATCATATGTGATAATTTCATTCTCATTTCTCATCCTGATGACTGCCATAAACATCATACGTATGATGCGATTGTTCTGGTCGACCCGAACTGAACGGCTTTTTCTCCTGGATTTATTTTCAAGACAACCGATTTTTGTAAGGAACAAAGCGGCTCAATTTAACAACCAGTTTTTAACGAGTTGCCCACGCCCACTTTTATAACGCAAAAAGTTGAATCAACCATAGCATAAATTTCTGGTTGAAATGGTCAAATTAGACATGTTGAGAAGGAGTGCAACAAGACCGATGAGTAGCAAGGCCGCTAAACCAAAGAATACCATGCGTCGCTTAGTGTTTTGGCAAAACGAACGATTTCTGAAACTAGCTCGGCGAATCTAAAAACAACAAGACGTGCTTCAGATTTTACATGAAATTTTTTAGTCTGACCGGTTTTCCGCTAATTCGCGAATCAGTTTCATCCACGAGTGCAACTTTTATTATCCAACATTTATTGAGAAAACGATCGTGATAACACGCACTATTGAAAAAATATCGTACTTCTCACTGTGTCCATTTGCGCATGCTGGTTCCAAGCCTAACGTTGCTTCTCAAACGCTGGGATGCATACTGAAAAGTTTGTCAGCCTGATATTGTCGATCGCCGACCATGGTAGCCAATACACTGGGACTATAGAGCCGATCGATTTGATGTACGTATATCCCCGTATGATGATGCTTTAGTGTTCGCTACACTCTGCTGCTTGAATCTCACACTCCTACATAATTGTCAGCGCTCCTATTACTGCGGCTATTTCTGATTAAGCTAGCCAGCCAGAGAATATCGCTATGCAACAAACACCATGCGGCGAAAAGGTTTGAAATCTTTTTTTCTTGTTGGTGCCTGTTAGGAACCGATATTTCTTAGAGAATTTCCTCTGTATTTGATCCAGTAAACTGGTAAACTAACTATGGTTCTAAATGTCCACTATTGTTAACGTAGGGTGGTTCAAGTAGAACAACTTGGATTGTGGTGACCGGCTGTTCTACTTATCGCTCGCTCTCTCACTTACTACTTCGCCTTCACTTATTGTCTTGTAATATTTGTGCTGAGAGGTTAACCGTAGCACTCTTTGCTTTTCTTATAATTAATCGTGTTTCACGTTTAACTGGGTTTGTGTATAGGGCTTAAGTGTGGCCATAATGGTTCATAAGTTGACTGCAATCCTTCCAACCTAATCTCCAATCTATGTTAACCATAGTTTCAGTAAGGCAGTCAAAAACGTAGACGCGCATGATTTATGGCCTGGCAAATTTCTCTGCACATTATCAGGTGTGTACTAGGGAAATGGAGATTATAAAGCGGAAAAACAGTGGTCAGATGTGAAATTAAACATATAGGGGGAACATACGGCGGATCTATTCGCTACTCAGTCAACAGCATCATTATCATGGGAGTGCTAAACTAACAAAAAAAATCTTTCTGCACACACAAAGGTGGATATCAACGTCTCAGGACAATTGACTCAGCATGTCGTATTAACCGAGGCTTATCAGTTGCGTAAACAACTGTGAATGCCTGCGTAGAATTCACCTGCTGATGGCTACTCAGGAGATGCCAGACGATCGCAGATGCTGATGGTCTGCATGACAGTTGCTGTGTTCACACATGGATTTCAGCTTGTACCTGCACCACTTGCATCCTCACCCATGCTGAGATGTGTTCCGAGATAAAGATGATGGTATTACTGACTTCGTGAGATAATCGAGTATGGATTAAAATTTAGAATCACAAATGTAATGCAGTTCACACGTTCATACACTTGAAGGCAGCCCTTCAACGAAAAATGTATGTTAAAATGTATGTTAAATCGCTGCTGACAATTTATGGTAATTCACTCAATAACGTGTACTCGACAATTCCAATAACGCTTACCTGGATTGTCGAGTTAACGGGACCATCTTCAAAGTCCAAAAAACGTCAGAAAAGGCGATCGAAAGGATTGGAATTTATATGGTACTGCTTGATAATATTACAATAAAGGTGCTATCTCCTCTTGAATGTGAATTAATCGGATACACAAGTTATCCTGCAGAAAGGCGTTCAAAATGGAGTAACCAAACACGAATCCGTAAATAGTCACCAGCCAAATGGAAATGAGGTCATTAGAAAAATCGGGTACATATGAAGGTGGGGGCATGTCACACACTATAAAGAGGGAGAGTTTTAATAGATAAGCAATGATAGTCATGAAAAGAAAGAAAGCAAACATTTTGTGCAGTTATGTTATAAGATTCATCATGACCGTTTATTGCACACAACAAAGACTAATTAAGGCAAATTTAAGGTCGGTTTTCTACGAACAGACTAAAAATACGCTTCAACGAATTCATCTCTTCTCATCATACCAAACAAAGAGGAAAGACGTATCAGGCCACCTCTAACAGATTCATCAATGCGTATAGCCGTGGCATTGAATCTTTTCTGTCTCAAGTAATTCACCTACGGTAACCGAGCTCATTGTTACGAATGTCGTGTCCATCATCTATTTTTTAGGGAAGATTGTCCAACTTTGTCGTTATCCCACGATCTAATGGTTGGAGCTGACAAAGCTAATTCACTGAGCATTTCTGGGCAGGCCTTCGTAAATACTAACCTCCAATCGTGTAGCTTCCTCGTTCACCGGTGGCGTGATTAACCATTCGTCATTTATTGGTGAACTCTTGTTGGTGGCGAGCTTCGCACCGTGGAGTATTAGCACCGAGCTTAAAATCTTCACTTATCGCTCGTTATGAGCCCGCAACTACTTACTACAAACAGGAAGGATTATGTTCTCAAACGTCTACCACTGTTGCTTTGAAGTATCAACAGAGCGATTAATAAGCCACTCCCGATGTTCGTTAGAAGTTATCCTAGGTAAGCAACTGTACAGACGTCGAATTATGTTACGGTAAACCAGTACTTGTTGGCAGAAGCTCACAGTTACTTACTAGAAACACGACATACTGCCAGTCATCACCGGAGGTTCAAACTCTGGTGACGGCTACTGCTGCCGTTTGGGTCTGAGCGGGCTAATGATGTCTGGACCATTTAGGACCTAATGAACTGCGTGACAAGAAGTGCCGCATTGTTCAAGCAGTTCTGTGATAGCTGAAAATCTTAACGCCCATGGAACAACCACATGGCTTCCGGTTAAGCCTATCTTTCACCGCAATATATCCAAGACCCACATATCGTGCTTAGTCGACAGCTAACCGGTCATATCATTAGACTTTCTTTCCACGTGTGTGCGAACAGGCCATCGCACAAAGCTACTGTTATCTCCATTTCCATAAATGATCTATGTTATATGTGTTTACCACCATGAGATCCAGCGCATTTTTTGTCTTTCAGAGAGCAAAACCGATTTCTGCGGTTATGATTATGGTGTCGATTTATCTGTTCATCAACTTGTTTCATTGGAAAACCTTGATTTTAACTTCCACGAGAAGTGTCGTATGAATCACTATGGCAAATGCTATCTTCAGCAGGTGCTTAAAGTGCGCTGGACATTGTGAAGTCCTGAATATCATTCAGAAATCATAAGGATCACCGCTGGTCATCGGGTTCTAACAAATATGGGAGGGTCCCAAAATGACGTCAGTGGTGGTGAACTCATGTGGCACGAATTTACTTCCCGGCTTGTCTCCAAGTGTACCACCGACGCTGGCGACAGAACTAGTCGTGACTAGTATAAATTCTGCATACCCTCCAATACTATTCAGGTTAACTGACTTCCACCTCCAAACAGACAGACCAAGAGACAGTGCCTACAGGTATACTGAAAGCACTCCCCGCAAAAAGACCACCACCATTTTTTTTATCTTATCGAAGGACATATTGACTGTGCAGTTTGACATGTTCGATCGCCTTCATTTCAATACATCTTTTTGTCCAACGTTGTGTGTGCACGTTTTTGTAGTTATACAGTAAAAGATGAATTAGCATGTACTGATGATGTGTAAATTTCCTTTCAGTCATGGTGTTCCGCTAGGTTGTACAGTCGAAGGGAAAAGCCGTCGTCATCTTTATCCACAATTTCACCTTATTGGTTCATACTAACACCAATGAACATGAGAAGAATTCCTGGTTTGGAAATAAAGAGGCTGGAGACTTAAGACAGTTAACTGTCTTCTTTTGCGTATACTTTGGCATTCAATATCCAGACGCCAAAATCTGCGAACAGACAGTCGAATTGAAATTAGGAATCATCGCTATTGATGTTATTCGTTAGATAATAGTGATTAAAGGTATAAAACCTTGGGTTCTCTCTATTTGTTTTCAAGAAATTGAGTAGAGATACGTCGTGGGGTGTTAATATTTCGATTTACTCGTATCAGTTGCCAATAAAAAATCTGTTAATCCCACATATATATATATACCTGTCAATTTCATACCAGACATGACAATAATGGGCGAATTGATCAACTAAATGATTCCAGTAGTTCACGCCTTGATGTTGTAATTATTTCTATGTTAAGCAAATTGGTCTTGTCAGTTTCTCCTCTGCATAGAAAACTGGTTGATGTTTCGGACCGAAATTACCTCAGTAATCACTGGTAGTTTTGAGTTCTAATTATGTAACTATATTTTAAGCAATTGACCGGGTCAACTAAGTTGTCAAGTTCTTCAAGCTTGTTGCAGTTAACATTTCGTTTTCTGAAATTGCCTGTACTACTCCCTTAAAGAATATGTCCCGCCACAGGTTGATGCTAGCACCGACCTGCTTTGCTCATATAGACCTCATCACAAATTCAACCGAACGGGTGTCTTGTGTAAGATAGATTAGTTGAGCGTGTACCACTGTTGTGGAAAACCAATCCCCTAGTGTTTTACAGAATGTGTAACTGAACAATTAAATAAGCGCTTTGTAATGCCGACGCTGGTTGATTGCTCACCAGTAATTTGTATTTATGGAATTAATTTTTTTTCTCATACTGCAGCCCACCAGTTTGGGTACCGTTTTATCGCCATGAACTCCCGCGAGTTTTTACGTTCAACCGTTATCTACCGGCATCTTCCTCAATTCTATCTGCTGTGAATCTGTTTCTGGCTCTTTGAACTAAGATTACTACTGATGCCGTTTGTACGAATCTAGAGACTTGTGAATGTTATCCGATCCACTGTAGATCGTTAAAGTTTTTCATCCTGACGGCTGGTAATAAAAAGGCAAACAACTGTAGTTGGTATTGTGAAGTTTCAGTGGATTGAAGGCAGCATTATACAACGAAGTAACAAAAATTAATGAGTAAAAACTAGAGTGTTACCTACGTAGCTTTCGCAGAACAAGACAGGAGAAATTTCTTCTAAAAATGGTCCCCTAAGCAGTTCCAAGAATAACTTCTCCAATTTGGATCCCAGTGAGCTGCCATAGCTCCATCGACAACCTGCTGATCATTCGGCAAACAACCTAATACCTGAACTATCAAACCAAACTACCACTTCCACCACTCTCTGCAGAGATCAGGAATCAACCCGTGCTGTCCCGTAAACCAAGGGTTAAATCTTTCATATCAGCAGCGAACACTGAGACACTAAAACAACACTATCAGAAATGCACATTTGGTGACCTGTAGACCGGAGTAGAATGATGTCTCTCACGTATGATCCGATCGCGCAATATCTTATGAATTTTAGCTAAATCAGTCGCAGAATTGGACAGTGCGTCCCATTGTGGACAGAACCTAACTGTGAATCAGCACTGTAAAATAACCTGCCTGTTTCATTAATGAATTTTAACGAATGACCTCGAAAACCATCATTCTTGTTTAGTGGGACAATATGTCAGCGCTTGTCTGGAAGTGTGGAGTGTTTTGTGTGTAACAATCATCTCTCGTGGTATCTATAGTTTCTTGAGAATTAACCTAGTCTTTCTGGATAAGAGATTTCCCTGAGCCTCATAATTCTTTTAGTGGTCCGTCTTTGGAAACTTTCAGTAAGTGCCAAATGTTTCTTGAGATACGAAAGACAGGCCTGTAAGTTCGTTTTTAGGTGTGGACGGATTATAGAAGTTTGATAGAAGTGCGCATTGACCAGGTCTGCTTACTGCCTCAGCCAAGCCTGAACTGTTACGCTGGCGTGGATATCGGGATAAAACTCGGTGTTGCCACCCACGATAGCATCGGCTGATTGTTCCCTACTGGCTGGTGCCTGCTGAGCCACGTTTGATGTGGATCAGTGGGCACCTCTATTAGATTAAGCTGCTCCACTGGGAGATGTTTAACGTCAACGCATCCGTCAGCCATAATTGAACAACACCGGACGTGTTCGCCAAGTTCAATCTTGCCGGCACTTACCTGCATATTGAAGACGCACCTTGATCCCATGATTTGGACACCATTAACACTCACCGCGGGTTATTCCAATATGCAAGAATGCCTTTTGGCACCAAGACAGCGTGTGAAATTCCCTGTCAGGTGATTGATATGCTTCTCACTAATCTTCCCGGGGCATCTGGAGGCACTTCGGGAGGACTGAAAAGTAGAATTTCCACTGTCTTTGGGCGCATCCACAAATACAGCTTTCGTTTGTGGCCGGGGAGATATCCACTCTTTTCTCTATTCATCAAATGTCTTTTCTTCATGTTTGGTTCACATGGCCATCATCTCGATCCTGAGAACGTCCGGGCTATTCATCTGAAATCTCTATCTACCTCGCTTTCCCTCTGGCTTAATCAGTCTCCGTGGGTCGTCTCTACCATTAATGCATGGCATCCGAGCCACATTCAGCGGTTTGTTAGGTCTGCCGACTATGAGGTCACCTTCGTCCAGCTGAAACCAATGCTCAGTTGCAAGCTGCTCCTGACCCACTGTAACCTCAAGCTGCCGATCATATTGGCAGCCGATGCTTCCAACCATGGTGTTGGGGCCGTCGTCCCTCATATTTTTCCCGACGGATCTGTAAAACCCACGTGCCTCCAGAAGATCTTGATACTTGGGATTGAGTAATTCAATTGCCCTTGGTAATCGTACTCAGACTCGAACCTTCCTCCTCCCCGTCACTCGTCTGTCATGTATCCTGTGAGTTCGCCGTGCTGAGGCGCGCCCTTGAATCTGGAGCCCTGGATTTGAAGCAGGCCAGGTTGGAACTGATGACCTAGTTTGGGCGAGCTGTTAGTCGGCGCGTTCATAAACCGTTTATCAAGTTGTAACAGTAACGCTTCTGGATGGAATGTTCCAAAAATTTCTCCTGAGAGATGAGGGTAATTTTGTCTTTTTACTCTTGACCGCACAATTTGTAGACAGAATTAAACCGTCTACCTCTATAGTCCCTCGTTCGTATACTGACACGAATGGTCTTGTTTCGCCAAAGTAGTGGTCTACACAATTTGGATGGTGGATGTATATGAATTTACGTTTGTTGACATTGAACATGGAGTTCCTTTCTATTGCTCAGACACTTCAAATAGTTGTTCAAGGTTGTCATATCTTCCCTGAAATCCAGAACTCATCAGACCTTGTCAGCGGCGTAGAGCAACATCGGTGACTTGACTGTACTGGGTAATTCAAGAACGAAAAGAATGGATAACAGGGGTCCCAAGATGGATTTTTGTGGAACGTCGCCGTCGGCTGGAAACCACTCTGACAGCTTCCTTTCACCTCGACGAGGCCACAACTATTGCGTTTCGGTAGCAAAATGAAATGATCATCCCTGTCAAAAGCCTTGAAAAGATCAATGTAGAGAAATCTGTGGTCGGCCTTTGCTCTGTCTACTTGTTTGACAGTAGCGTCACACTTAAATTCAAGAAGAGTACATCTCACAACCGAAAAATAATAATCAGATGCCATTTCTGGACGTAGCAGCAACACGCGGACTAAATAGTTTGTTATAGGAAGGTATATATAGAAAGGGAACCTGGGGTCGTCAATATCTACACTTCCACAGCATTACGTCAATTAATCTCAAGCGTGGTCTTGTGAATTGTCTAGCTAACAGAGGGAAGAGAATTTGTATGGCAGACAGAGAAAACGGAACTAAACATGTTATGGGATACTGTCATTAATAATGTCTATCCTGAGGCACATTGACATTAACATACAAGAGAGGTCAACGCAAGCCTCAGTGAGTACGGTTGATGAGAAAAGTCCACATAGCCTTGTTCAAAAGAGGTGCAGCAGTCGAGTTCACCACACACCAACCAACTGATTTTGTCAGCAGTGCTCATTATGTTGCAAGTTTTGTTGTAACCTTCCACTCAAAACGGACGGTCCCAATCTATCTGAAAGATGATATAGTAGTGTTGCTTTTTTCTTAATCTGTCCATTTGAGTGTTCCTGTGGTTCAACGTATAGTGACCACACTAGACGTTTATCGGAAAGAATTCGTGAGAGCTTTATATTGCCGCTTTGCTCTGGAACAACAACGAAAATCAGCTCATTCATCCTGGTCCAGCTGGTTGACTGTAACCGAGCACAGTCTACCGCGCCTTGACCACCGTGCATTGCAAAATAGGTCTGATCAATTAAGGATTAAAAATGAACTCGTAAGATTTATGACATTACAACACGACACTAAGTCGCTATCCCGTGAGCACTACTTGGTCCAACAATCGAAAGAGATGAAAAAAGCCTTTTTTATCTGGGAATAGC
>QNGE01000505.1:57123-111161 GCA_008508345.1 Paragonimus westermani | reverse complement strand
GTTAAACCGCGTGGTGGTCAAGCAACAACGTGGTCAGGAAATATGAAGACTTTGACTGCTCCATTGAGCAAAGTGGGCAGGCATCGCCTGCCTGGCTGGGGTCCTCGTGATCACTCAAACCGCCGGTTAGAGACGCTATCCGAGATGACGATGTGTCGCAGTCAATGGCGTACCTGTATCCATACCATTTCTAGTTCCTCCGCTTTGTCTTTTTTAATACTTGTTGACCTTCTTAGTAGTGTTTCCTTCTAGGATATTCCACGTCACTTTTGATGTGAACGGCGGCCCCAGCCACAGTACCTTTTGGTTTGGCTCATGGCTGTTGTGATGATGATAATGAAGTCGCTTACCGCACATCGGAGCCTTGGTAGAAGTTTTCACCCATCATTATAACATGCACATTTGTGCAGCTCATTTTTTCATTGGAAGTTATTGGTTGTTTGCTGCTTTTACTTTATCCTCAAATGCACCCATGAAGCACAGATCCAATTAATGTGGCAAACTAGGTGTTCGGTTGGCCAACTGCACCAGTTTCAAATACTTTTTTCACGTGACTTCATTTTTTCGTTTCAGTTAACCAGGATTAAAGACTATGGTCTGCCTACTGAAACGTCTATTGTTATTGCCAAAATGGACTCGTTTGTTCATACTGGGGAATTGTTTACTCCTGTTCATAAACGTGGGCTTGTTGACCAGTCGGGATTCGTTTATACCGGTGTTTACTTTCATCTTACCCCACGAAGATCATGATATGGTTGAACACGCAGCTTCTTTGGAGCGTACCCGATTGCAATTGTTGAGAAGCCTTAGTGTTTCTTCGGTGCAACATCTTCACACTATACATAAATGGTTCCAATTAGAGGAAATCCCCCTATCTGCTTTGGCAGCAGGTTTGCGCTGCATTGTGAACAACCTGGTATATCAAGTGAAACTATTTGATGTAAGTAGCCTGCGTATTTTCCTTTTGTTTCGTGTAACGTTGGTCATCATTTAAATTGATCTGGTCATCTTAATGGATGAGGGCAATTTGACTGAATTAAAAACTTGACCGGGTACAGTGGATAATTTACTACTTGGCGAACTTTATGCTTACCTTGATGATGGCTAGTTGGTAAGACACGTGACTTGAGAGTGGAAGCTACTCTCCCTATCACGACTTTGGTCAATTAATGTTTTTAGCTGTAACAACAAAGTTCGGGCAACCAGAAAAACTTACTTTGGTCTTCTGCTGACAGCTTCAGTGGTGTTGTCTGAAACATTTGTTTGGTGCAGTTTTGTTATAACGCACTACCGGTCACTACTAATCACATTGTTGTATGTTCACCCCTTTTGCTATCTCAGCTATTAATACTGCACAGAACTCCAAATCTTGACAGGTTCCATCCCGTAAGACATCCGACGCTGCATGAAGTGAAGGATGCACGCTTTTTTTAACATTGGGCCATTTAGACCACTGTTGCCTGCGCTCTCAAGCCGCAGATGCTTCATAATGGTTGTAGAGACGAAGAGTTAAGGGTCTTGTGTGTTATGACGAACGAATTATGTAAATTCATACAGTGTTCATAAAGGGCCAAAATATCCCCTGCACTGTTGCTAATGTTACCCATCCGTTTTACTGGAGAAGTGGACACTTCCAGTGTTGTGTGTTGCTGCTTCATGCTACAACCCCGGCCGCTTTTGTTGCCAAGCGTAATGGAGACCTTGTTTGAAACCATCATGACCTTAGCGTGAACACTGAGAACAACTAGTAGCTTCGTATTATTACTAAGGTTTTCTCGACTGTTTTCCTTGCGGTTTACACCTGCCAAAAAAAGTTGTTCATGGAATGAATTTAATGAGGCCCGGTGTTATCACCGAGTGGGAGCGAGTGAATCGTCCCAGGAGCACACGTAGGATGTTTAACTGTTTAAGCATTCCTGTTAGATGACCCTTCTGTTGAATTTTTCCAGTTCGGCTCTCCCACTCACCCAGATCGTTACGCATACGTGTATGGAATCTCCGCCGCTTTGAACAATAGGATGCATAATCTTCTTTGTTGATGAATTTTTCTCGTCCCCTAAATTCGAAGTCAACCAAATCGATGTCGCAAAATGAACTTCAGGCTCCAGATACGAATAGCCTGACTCCGTAATCCAGTACTTCACTGTTCGTCAATGAGTCCAACATTGTCGTCTTACGGATGGTAGACTGATATTGCATGATCTTTGTCCGGACAAATTGTGCTGTACCCCTACGGGTGCATACAACTGACTGTTTATGTAACAAACTGAGCAAGCAGCTGAAACAGGAAGGAAGGTTAAAATATTAGAAGTCACAATCACCACCACTTGCAGCATTATTATATGTAGTGAATTCTGAACCCATAAAACAGGTTTAGTCTTCCAGATATCAATCGCTTCAGCAAAGCACAGTGTTCCTTTGTGTGGTGTTCGAGGCAAGGTACGAAAGGTGGTCGTCAGATAAAATTAGTGTTACGTCATCAGAATATGACGTGCAATGGAAGGTTGATGTCCCTTATTTTGATACCTGATTGTGCTACCACGTGTTTGCGTGGCGTATTGTTTAGTCAACTTCGGAACGTGCTCCGTGACCTTGGTTCGCCACAGGCGTTCAGTCCGTGATATTTGCGTAAGGGGGGAGCAGATGTATCCAGTGTGTTGACAGAAATGGGCGTTGAATATCGCTGATGTTTAGGAGAAGAGTTTTAGATGTTAAGTACAGTTTCCAATCCTCCGAAAGAAGTCCTGCAGTAACGGTAGGGGAGCAATTCAGCCAATGGGGATGAACGTCTTACTACTTAAGCTTCCGATGTTTCGATTGAACGATAAACTTGAACATAGCAGTAAGAAGACGGACACTGGTAGATGCTAGCATTTCGTATTGCATGGACTTAATCATTCTGTCCTCTTGTTTCTCCACCTCATTTGCTATTTTATTATTCACCCCCCCATCCAATTAGTGTCATATATATGTTCCTGGTTATTGTTATTTGGTACTGAAGAGACAATGCGAAATGCTAGCATCTACCAGTGTCCGTCTTCTTACTGCTATGTTCAAATTTATGAAGGGATCCAACTGTTTTGAACGATAAACGTCTAATTTCAATAACTACAAGAAGTGTATGTTTGGGCCATTTTAGCGAAGGATGAGCAAACTATTCCTATGCCTTATTTACAAATGACTAGGTACTTGGACTCTGACTATACGATAAAATCAGTGTATCGACAGCTATATAACATAGAATACGATACATCCTGATATTTTCTAATAATGAGAGCTGAGTATCGGGAAACTGTAAAATGAAACGGTTTGTTACCTACAAGATAACTGTGAGTTATTTGGTATGTCACCTTGAGCAATGTCGTTTGCACATTTTGTCAAAATGTTTTGGCCAATTAAAGCACTTCGAGTGTGTAAAGTTAAACAAATTAAGCGAATTTACTCCTCACAACACGCTGAGGGTGTTTTGTTAACAGCTTGGGGTGCTTGATGATTGCACCGCGTACATTGCTGACTATTTATGGCTTCCATATAATACAACCTAAATACTGCGAGCTTCCTACTCAAAGTCTTGCGAAGTTATCGTCCGTCTCACAGGTGGTATTGTTGGTTTATATCAACCATATATGTGGAGCAGTTCATCGTTGAACAATCTTGAATTGTCAAGGGTGCAAAGTACGAAGTTATCTATTTTAGCCGAATATGACAACAGTCTTGTTTTTTATGGCCCACGCATCCGAAGACTACAACACAAGTATTTCAATATTCATCTTGTGCACTCTCCTCAGTCTCGCAGCATGTGGCATGGACATTAAAAACATCGCCCAGAAGTGCCCAGCAAAGCATAACCGCCTAATACCTGTAAATCTATTAGGGCTTTGACACTCAGCATCACAGTTGCTTCTGCGCACTCACTTGTGACTGACTCTTGGCATTCAGCAAGGCTTCCATGAATTTAAGCAGCCAATAATTCCCACTACACCCAATGACATTGAACGCGTAGCTTGAATCCACACAGTTGCCACTTCTGTATTGAATGTTTAGCAGTGGGTGAAAAAATGTCCTAGGACAAATTTGCCCCCTATTTTGAGCGCTGTTCATTTCCGATTGTTCAGGGCTTTTTATCTGTACTGATAACATGCATTTACCTGCAGCAACAAGTAAAACTATCATTTACCCAAGATTCAAAACGACTGTCTATCTCGAGCTCGTTATCTCCTTTATAGTGATCTCGGAATTTTAGAGACTACTGTGATCCTAAAGCCTCACGAAGGATCCAGTGTGACCAGCATGATGAAGTGTGTTTAGGACTCATGAGAAATGTAATACTTTCTGATGTAGTACGCATTTGATATTATGCAGAGAAAGTTTCCAGGCCATACTTTTTTTGATTGCCCTACTAAAATTTGTCTCGGGGAAATGCTGCTTTACGTTCTGATGCACCAAATTTTAAAGCTGGTGATCCAATGGACAATCGGTGAGGAAGGAAATTAATAGAGAGCTTTCTGCCTTAACCTTGTGCATCAAGATATCTGTACTTTGTGGATGATCCAGAATGCATAAACTTCCTATCCCGGTACATCCTAGTCTTTAAATAGTTAATCCAAAGGGTGCTTAATGGCGGGTTAGTATGTTAGACCCTCTCAAAACGAGCTATGGGTGCATACGATGCGTGAAATCTTAGACTTTATCAAGCATTTTGGGGATGTACATAACTCCTGTTGCTCAATTGCCTCTTTTGACGTTAAGTCTTTATTCGCGAATGTCCTTTTGCACGATACCTACGTTTATGCGATTTCATTCTCATCCCTAAAACATCGTAAGGACTCTATTTTGTTGTGCACAGGAATTGTAAACTTCAACTTCCATGACAAACGTTTCAAATAGAATGATGGTTTCTCGGGAGGAAGTCCTCCTGGACCAATACTGATTGATCTTTTCATATCAGATATTGTTTAGGAAACAAAAGCTACCATCGCAAACGTGAACCTCTATGAGCAATATGTCGACGACGCCTTAAATCTATTCGACAATGAGGTATATATCCAAAGGTTTGGAACAAACCTAATTCTCATCAACGTATTTTGTCAGTCACAAACAAATGAAGGAACAATCGTTTACTCTTTTCGGATATGCTATTCAGAGCACGGTTATAAAAAATATTTGGTTCCCGGTTTATCGTAAGTTAATATGGACATGAGAGTGTTCGAACCTCACTTGTACGAAAACAACTACATTTGACGTTGAAAGTGCTGTGGTTTAAACAGACTTTTAGGTATTAGCCGTTTGTTTTTGGTTGACATTTTTGTGCCGTTTTGCACGATATTTTCGACATTCGTACGGCACCTTATGCAACCGATAATAATGTGAGAAATGGTTCTATCTCTCAAAATACTTGAATTTTACGCAAGCTCATCTGCAATTTAGCTTCCTCTTGATTAATTATTTGTAACAAGCCTGATCCCCCGAATAGTGCTATCACCATGATGACTAAAGAGTTCTGTAAACTTTGGATAGACGTCGTTGACCTACTGTAATGTCGCTTCCATATTCTGCTCCTATCCACGTTGGCTTTCGTGCAATTGAACGAGTTCTGTTATTTCAGAACTAGTCGGCGCGCTGAATCACATCCTCGTGGTGCCGACTGGGCGTTCTTGGTGTAACCCTTGACTGGCTAAGCGTTCAGCAACTTCAGATAGGGCCAACCACCCTCCCTGGTTTTAGAGTACTGGTTACAATCGATCCATTCAATGAACTTACCACCAGCACCTCCTTGCAGGCTTCTACTAGTACAAAGGATAGGCGAGCGGAATACACCTGTTCAGAATGTGGCCGAATTTGCAAATCGAACGCTGGCTTGTCGACGCATACTCGTATGCATCGACGCAGGAATGATCGAGAGCAAGAAGTAGACGCCCAGCATGCCACAGTCTCTGGCTGCGCCGACTGTGATCGCACCTTCTCCACCAAAATCGGTCTCAGTCAACACAGAAAGCATGCTCATCCAGTCGAACGCAACCGTGAGAATCTCAACCACATGAAATCCGCCGGAACAAATTGGTCTCTGCAAGAATGGGCTTCTCTTCTCAAGTATGACGATGCACTGGCCCCGTCGTGCCCTACTCGACGCGAACTCCACAATCGGCTCGTGCCACTTTTCCCAGGTCGTACTGTGGAGAGAATCCGGACGCGTCTGTATACGCTGAGCTGGCAGAGGAATCCTGTCCCCATTACCAATCCAGCCACCGTCTCGTAGACCAACGTAACTTCTGGTACTGAGTCCCAAGCTGATGAAAACTCCGAGTGGTACGCCTGTTTGATCCAAACAGTGATTACCCAGCTGGAGTCTAATAGCCAGGCTTCTTCACAGACCGACGGATTACTAGCTATTGCCCGCAGTCTTCAGGCAGGTATTTTCATGATGGTACAAGCTAATTCGCTGTTGAACATGCATACCGCACAAGCTTTTCCGTACACCTGGCGACTGACTACCTGACGACGTGCTCGCATTAACGTCGGAGCCCACGTGACCAGCAAACAGATACGCAGAGCTAACTATGCAGCGATTCAAACGCTGTACCACCAGCGTAGGAAAGATGCTGCTTTTGCAGTTTTTTCTGGCAATTGGAGAGCTGCCTACAAAATGGACAGTGGCCTTCCGGATAATTCCAACAAATACTGGTCCGAGTTATTATCGGCTCATATGCACCCTGATGAGCGACCGTCCCGCACGATTCCGCCTCCGGACTGGTCATTGGTCGACCCGATCACCAGAGATGAGGTATCACGCATCTGGAAAACACCGCTTCAGGTTTGGACAAGCTTTTGCCCAAACACTTGAGGCGCGTAAAAGCTGATGCCCTGACCGGATACTTCAACCTTTTCTTGCCAACCCAAGGTCATCCGATCCATCTGTGCCGCTCTCGCACCACGCTTGTTCCGAAATTTGATAATCCTTCATCTCCAACCGAGCTCAGACCAATCGCCGTATCTTCAACGTTGATTCGTTGTTTTCATAAGATATTGGCTGATCTTTGGAACACGCGCTTGCATCTGCCCGCTCTTCAGTTTGCTTTCCTGCATCGTGACGGTTGCCTCGAGGCGACCTCGCTGCCCCATGCGCTGCTTCGGAACTCATGCACAACCTCTTCAAGTCTGTGCGCGGCCTTCATCGACGTGTCCAAAGCATTTGACTCCATTTCGCAGGACTCTATCATCAGATCGGCCCAAGCTCTCGGTGCCCCTCCACCTCTGACACATTACATCACGGACTCTTATCGGAATGCTTCCGTCACGGTTGGTAGAACCGTCCTCCGGTCCCAGCGTGGCGTTCGCCAAGGTGACCCACTATCCCCGCTCTTGTTTATCATGGCGATGGATGAGGTGTTAGCTCTTTCTCGACCGGAGCTTGGCTACCAGTTCCACGATACACTGGTCAGCGGTTTTGCCTATGCCGACGATCTGATCCTCCTGACTGAAAACCCCACGTGACTCTTCGAGAAGCTTGCAGCTGCCGCTAGTGCTCTGGAATTATTCAGGCTGCAGATCAACACGCGTAAAACGAAGCTTATGGTCATTCGCGGTGATCACAAACACAATATGACCGCCATCTCCAATGAGTCTATCCCGTTCGGTCTGGATACTATCCGATCACTAAGCGCCATTGGTACGGTGACCTACCTAGGTATCCCGTTCACCTGGAAAGGTAAAGCATTCACTAATCACCGTGTGCAGCTTTGCACGATGCTGGATGAAACGACTAAAGCGCCCTTGAAGCCGTATCAACGCTTGGATTCGCTGAGACAGCATTTGATTCCGAAGATGAATCACTCGTTGGTACTGAGTCGAGTCTACCGGAACACGCTCAAAGTAATGGACTGTACGATTCGCCAGTTTGTTCTGCAGTGGCTACGCCTTACCAAGGACACACCCATCAGATATCTCCACACCTCAATTCGTTTGGGTGGTCTGGGCATCCCGAGTTTGTCCACCACTATCCCCATCTCGCGCAAATCCCGACTGGAGAGATTGCTTTCTAATCGATGTCCAGTTCTGCGGAATGTGGTCACAGACCATTCGTTTGGCCCTATCCTGAAGGAAGTGAACGTCCCAGTACGCGTCCAGGGTGTAGTGGTGACGAGCAAGGAGGAAGCCCACGCGGCGTGGACCGATAAACTCCACCACTCGCTAGATAGCTGTGGTCTTCGGGATGTATCACGCTCTCCACTCGTTGGCTGTTTACTCCAGACCGCATCTTTCCCATGATTTTTATTCGTGCTATTCAGCTTAGGTGTAGTCTGCTGCGGACCAAGGTCCGAAACTCACGAAGTGACCGAAACGGCCAGTCAGTTCTCTGCCGTGGCAACTGCGGTCAACCAAAAGCCTCGCTCATATTCTTCAATAATGTTGGATCACTCACGATGCGCGTTGTGCTATACATAACCACGTGGCTAAAGACCTGGTGAAACGACCGCGTAACTTGGGCTATACAGTCTTCGAGGAGCTGAGAGTACCAACGGCGAGCTCGTTCATCAAACCCGATGTGATCGCGGTTCGTGGCGGCGCTGCTGTGGTGCTTGACGTCAGTATAGTGGATGACTACCGATGCCAGCTTGCCTGGACGGACGAGATTGCGAAATACGGTACCGACTCCCATAAAGCTACCATTCTGTCCATCCTCCATACCATGAGCTGTGATGTGAACTCTGTCTCTCATTCACCTGTGATTATTTCTTTTCGCGGAATCTATTGACGCTAGAGTTACTTATCACCAAAAGATAATGACGCCAATAAAAAGCATGCATGTATAACACGTAGTAAACAGTGTGACATAAAAACGAACAATGAGCTAGATAACCAAGTGTTTGAACTTATCAAAATCCTGCTAGTTCTGTACACATGATTGTTGCAGATCACTGCTTGAGTATGCGGAGACTTGTGGGAGAGTTTCAGAGAGCAGGGTTGATGTCAGTATAATCCTTGACTCGTAATTCCTTTGCTGTGTGAGACAGTACGAGCCTCGGAGCCAAAATCCTTTCGGTGCCACTGTGTACCATTTAGTTCATGTCCTCTAGTACAGGCACGACGCTGTTGTGTTGTGTCTCAAACCTCCACTTGTTTTTACATGTCAGAGGGCCTGACGGCTTTTGGTTTGATCGTGAACATGACCAATGACAGGCCCACCAAGAGTGAGATAATTTGTGCGTGTGTGGAGGGGGAGTGGGTGAGAGAGGATTGTACAGGCACCTGTGGTGTCGACATGATTGGGATGGTCCACCGTGCCAGGTGCATCACGAATGAACACGTCTGTTTCACGAGGTCACTTTGCGTTTCGGATTGTAGGGTGAAAAGGTCGCGGGACATCGGACCACGTTGAGGTAGCACATACGAAGTGTCGATGCGGTACTTAGCGCGGACAAACGGAATGTGTCAGTTATGAATGTCCTGTCCAAAGTGACATCTACAAATACTCCCCCCCTAGAGAAATTGCTGTTGAAAACCCGCGAAAATCTGGTTTTGGTTGTACGGAACAAGCGTTGTAGCGATCCGGCCAATGAACCTGTCTGCCTGAACGCGTCGTGCTTGTTGGCGGTGTAGTATTGACCGTTGTGTTTTTCATGGAAGTGGTGTTCGTGGAGGGCAACGTCTTGGGTGGGTCGTCAGCGGTATCATGTGGTGTGTGTTCCATCGAATCACTGTGTGCTGGTTTAAACGGTCAATCGAGATGGTTCCAGTTTTGTTGGGGAACTGTATAACGAAATATTTATCGTGCCGAGAAATGACGAGAAAGGGACCATCGTACGGCGGTTGTAAGGCTTTCCGTACCCGATCACAACGGATAAATACGTGTGTACAGTTGGATAACTGAGAAGGAACATAGGGGTGTGTGTTGACAGATGGTGGTGCAGTGTATCGAAGTTTTGTCATATATGATTACAATTTCGTTACATAAGTAACTTGATCGTAAGTGTTATTCTGGTTCGGAACGAAAAATTGTCCTGGAACACGCAGTGTGGTCCCATAAACTAGTTCTGCCGAGGAGCAGTGGAGAGTAGACCGGAACATTGTACGCAGATCCAATAAAATGAGCGGGATATCGGACCACGTTGAGGTAACACATACGAAGTGTCGATGCGGTAATTAGCGCGGACAAACGGAATGTGTCAGTTATGAATGTCCTGTCCAAAGTGACATCTACAAATCATGTTCTCTTCTTCATGTAGCGCTATTCTTTGACTGGGACTGCCCTCCTATGCAGTCACGGATTTATGTTCACTGACTGTTCTTGTTTCCCTGAAAACCTACGACACCTATATGCGGGGAACCTGGCGTTGACTGTTGCCACTTCCCTGACAGTCGTTTCTCTATGAAGAACATTCTCTCCCGATGCGTGAGCCTTGACGGTGATAGCAACTTCGTGCCCAGAATAGTGATTGTCATCACTACTGACTTATTTTGTGTACATGTTTCATATCTAGGAGTTGCTTGAAATTGACCACTGAAACTGGAACAATTATATTTTTTTAAATAAGTATATATCTCAGTCTAATGCACACTATAGAGAATGACCGACGTATGGACAAGGATGCTTTTCTGTTCGGGATTGCAGCGTTGCGCAGTATATTTTCGAAGTATATCTTTCGAAAAGTCATCTCACACAAAGTACTAAGCGTATTATCTGTTCCTGCCATAGTAATTTCTTTGGACAGTTTATCCGTATTCAGCCCACCACTTTTCCTACTTTCCTCTTGCGAGTTAGAACAGGACGGATTTGCCCTTCCATCGTCATAGAATCTTATTATTATGTGATGCTTTTTTGTTACCAGTGTCTACACTTGTGCCTACCTGTTACAAGCTATACTCTCTCTGTAAAACCATAGTAAAACCATGGTCACACCGACACACACTTTTGGTCCACCCTTTAACACTTTGCTTGTGAAACCTAACCGATGCTGCATGCCAAAGCAGCCTCTTTCATTGAAAAGCCCAAATACTCGTATATTTGCACACAGTCTACTCTCACCGCATTATCATGTAATGCTACCATTCTTTGTTCTTCTGTAAAGGAACACACCTGGTTGCTCACGCTTGTGTGCAGTATGATCTTCATTGCCTGAGTTCGGGTTGTTCTGTTCTGTGGCATGACACCACATATCTAGGTAAGGCAACTTGGATGCCCTGGTTTTGTTGGACGACACCGCCGTTGCACATCATCTCAAGTGGCAGCGAGATATGGCAACTTGTTAACATTTTTCAACTGAGTGAATAAGTACACTCGTTTGCCAGTTTTGAGTGGATTTACGGAATCACCTTAAAGAGATAGATCTCACTACTTTTCATTCAGAAACGTTGGACATGCAATGGGAGGCAGACGAACAATGATCAGTGTTCAGAGCAAAGCCGTTTACAACAGATCTAATCCTGTACTGGTTTAGTGATTCCCATACTCTGCCCGAACTGCAACGAAAAGCACTGTGGTCGGATGGCTCACCAGATGCCCATGTTACGCTCTAATTTTAACGAAGTACAGGCATCAGTCATCGGCTACACAACGCTGCGCTTGGCCCCTGTGGCATTGGGGCAAATTGCTTTGGACTGTTGAATCCCGATTTTACAGAGATGGGCGTATTGGAATGTAGCGAGTAAATGATGAGTCACGTGTATTGCTCTTGGTCCTACTCATTGTTCAAGACAGTGATCTGATCGATCCACCTGTAGGGTTCAGCCTGGATGAACAGAAGAGCTGAACCGGCAATTCTCATAAAAATGCTGAGAATGTGTGAGTATGTTAGAAAACCATCTGCCTTAATTAGCTGACTCTAAGGTTGGGATCATTTCCAGAAAGAACTCAGAACCACACGCTTGTCAGAGAGTAAATGGCAGTTTGCCATCGGAAGAAGTTCGAACGTTACTCTAAACCCTTCAGTCATCTAAACTTGATTCAACTGAATATGTCTGGTATTAGTTACTGTGCAGTGTTACTGATGCCCGTAGCCTTGAAAACCTGTCGATGCTGCAGCGTGGTGTGATTGATACATGGATCCAAACGCCTCAACCTTATATCGGGGTTCTCATGAAAAACTACGAGCAGAAGATTGGAACTTGTTATTACTAGCAAGTGGATAGTGACCAAGTATTGCACTGCTAAAAACGACTCTTTCCAGGACAAGCTACCATTGAGTAAAAGAGGTTCCTCGATCTGAACCTGTCTGCTAGATTTCCCCCAGTCTATTACTGGCTGGCTGAATTTAGTGTAATTCTACTTCGTTGTAAAATCGAGCGTTTGGAGGTGGTCTGTTCAGATTTATCTTCCGCGTTCCATGCTAACTCTACTTTCTTCCTCAACGACTTACTTCACTGCTGTAACCCATGTGGGCTGGTGTAAACCACACAGCTCCTCACTGTTGCATTTATTTACTTGATAACATTGCTATCAATTACCCTGTCCAATATGCTCTTCTTTCTAGACAAATCTCGACTTGGAAAATATTACTGACCAGCAATTACATTCATGGTGTGATTCTACCAGCCTGCTACTCCCCAGTCACGAAACCTTACCCCAGCTTCAACCAGTCATTCAGAAGCAAACCCACAAGAAAACGGACGACATTCTAACTTCGGTCTGTTCATTTCCGACGTCTCCCGGTTACCTGCGTTTCTGCACAGAATATTCGCCCATCGATGTATTCAGTCGTCGTTTACAAGATCTGGACCAATCTGCACATTACGTGCCGTCTTGCACCCCTGAATTCGGCGCTTGTGTCAGACTTGTTCAGGAGGTCAATAGCAACCTTTGTCACAATAACACAACTCATACGGGCAACCAGCTGTGCCTTTTGCTGTTAGACTCCGAAATTTCCGTACGAGAGTTCTTCGAGTGGTATCACACCTCATCCCACATGCCTGCCTATCCTGTCGCATCTGCTGCTTTTCCACCTGGAACGTTTCGATCTAGATTTGATTATGTGCTCCCGACGGACCTGCTTGCTTTGGACGATATATCAAATAATGTGAAGGAACATCGGTTATTCGTAACCAGATCGTTTTTAATAGGCTTTTGTGCAGGTGTACTTATGCTGCCAAATCAATTCAATGTAGTATCAGCTCTCACATACATCAAACCGCTTCTCAGGTACACAAATCTAACGAATGTCCGGATTCGTTTTCACGTGACTGAAGCCGAACACAAAACATGTTGGCCAAAGGGAGATGACCATCTGGCTGTCATCAGACCGTGGGTTGGTGACTCCGGTTGGTTTCCTTGTGACGAATCTTTTGAGGCAAGTTAACAGTATCGTACTATTCCACGAATTCTTGCTCACCTGTCCTATTGCAGTTTATGCTTTCCCCAGTATTATCTTTCAATGCCATTTTTAACTGCTTTCCGTAGGTTAGACGTTCAAGAACCGCTTTTTTCGTCATATTTAATGTCAGCTCCCGTAGTCTTGACATGAGCAGATAAATCTTTATTCCATAAATTAGAGATCAGTTCGTTCTATTGTATGATTGCTGTTTTGCAAAAGTTGGTCTCAATGACCACCACCGTTCGTCTTTACTGGATGTGAGCGTCTTACACAACAAAGTATCTTACCCATTACCTGTATATCAATGCTACAGTGATAATCTAGGCGTGTACCCACTAGGCCACGGGATTGCGATCGCTGGGACTTAAAAGCAGAAGGTAGACTATTTTGATTGGCAATTACGGTTGAGTGTGGTTCCAATTTTTGCAGTACGTGGTCGTAGCGAACCTTCTTAATTTGCCAGTGGTACATAGGTAAACTAACACTGTTACGGAAATCCCAATTCAGCGAGGCCCGAATGTTAGTGAAAATTACTCATGTTCAAAATGATATACCCGTTGTAGTCTCAAGAGAGCACAGGAGTGATAACGCCATGCATCATAAGCAAGTGTACAGGTCTCGCCTAGTTTTACTTGACAACTTGAAAGCACCTGGGTCATGTGTAGCAAACACGAACTTGGTGTGTAATCAAATTTTGAAGTATTCGTCTCTCAGTTCACACCAACGTTTCTGATGGTTAAGTAGTTTCGGTTCTTCCTACCCCTGGGCTTCATCATTAACGTCGTGTTAACTGTTGACGTCTGAAATCAACGTGCCGTTCCACCTGCGCAGCCATCATAGACTGCTGTGAATAAACGGACTTATCTGGCTAGCGGATTACTCATTTGCTCCATTTGATCTCAGTGAGGACGGTTCTGTATAGAGGCTATAGTGATAGTAGGTACGTGCATGTTGACTGATTTGTAAACCTGTATTCTTGTCATCTGACGATTCGAATAGTCGCTCAGCGCTCTTTACTAAAGGGGCTGGTATCTCGTCAGCCGGTGTGATTCGTTCTCTTTGTTGACCTGGTGGAGTTTCTTTTTAAGGAATCACAAAATGCCAAGGCCCACTGAGTAAATTATTGGTAAAACTCTGGGATAAATCTTGTGACGCCGAATTTGTTCTCAGTTTTTTGATATGTTGTAGTTGTAATTAGTTTCTTTGAAACAGTTGGGCTATCAAGGTGAATTGGTAGGCAAGCGGCATCAGATGGACTACAATTTATCTAAATATCGTCATATTTAGAGATATCATGAATTTGTTCAGTGTACAACCATCCTTCACAACTTGAGAAATATTTTTGGTTCTTACACTGGGATTCACGAACAAACAGTGGTCAGTTTCCACAAGGCTCGAAAACATTTTTCGCCAGCTTTCGTATGGTACTGTTCACCCATCTATGTATTTAACTTTACTCATATCGCCGAGTTTTTATGATTTTGTTTTTGGGCTTCTCAGCCTGTTGTACGTTTATACTCACTCTGTACGTACTAAACACGTATTTTGTCTGTGTGTGTGGTTTTTGTAGTTTCCCTTTACTCGTAGATTGATCTTGTCATTACTTCAGTCGACTAAAGTTGGAACAGAGTTGTGACAGACTTATTATGGCACACAGCTTACAGTGTAAAGTTTCCATTCCGGTCACCCCACCTTATCTTTTAATTCAACTCAAATCAAATCGGGTTGTACAGTTTTTGGTTCTTTTTCTGCTAGTGTTGTGAACCGAAAACATGGATGACGCAGTGATTGCTTATTCAGGAAGTAATCACTGGAGGTATATACTTTAACACCTATTTGTAGATAACTAATCCCGGAACGCCGCGATTGCCAATGGTAATTTCACATGTAAAAAACATAATTTCTTGCCTGAATGCATTTCAATGTTCTTTCTTGTGTTTCCCCCTGGGCTACTTCACAACCTTACTACGTACCTCCACCTGACTCCTGGCGAGTAGCATTGTGTGATCGTTCATCTTCAGTAAATTTCTCTCTCTGCGAAAACTGTTTCAACTGCAGCAAAAGTCGTTCAGACTCTCTCCGTTCTCTCAATGATCTGTGTACTTGTCTTATTTATGTTGACATACCTGATACAAATTCTCTTCTGATCGGGGTGTCATACCATTTACATAGCTGCCTTCCGTGAACTCGATGCTGATGATTCTCACTCTTAATCAGGTATACTGGACCGCGGAATTTCACAGCTACATATAGTCCCATCCATCTTGCAAGGAATTTCCTAAATCGGGCCCTGTTACATCCAGGCTCCGCCGGTCTCTGTACTGAACCTTCGGTCCACGTTCAAACACAACACATCGACCAGATACCTTGCAGTTGATTGTAACTTGGCAACCTTTTGTGCACTCATCAGGCTCTGGGTGGCCAACCTCTGAACCTA
The DNA here is from genome assembly GCA_008508345.1 of Paragonimus westermani. NCBI lineage: Eukaryota > Metazoa > Platyhelminthes > Trematoda > Plagiorchiida > Troglotrematidae > Paragonimus > Paragonimus westermani. The sequence goes on along the minus strand of QNGE01000505.1, from coordinate 95,420 downwards.
TGCTAACTCACTCATCCCATCCGTCGGGCTCTGAAGGAGCCAATTTCCTGATCAACTGGCAAATTTGACATGCGTCCATACATTAACTCGGACGGCGATTTTCTCGTTGTACTTTGTGGCAAAGAGTGGTGCACCAACAGTATCAACGGTAACACTTCCTCTTAGCTTCCTCCTTCTGCTACCAACCATCCCTTGACTGTGCTTTCGTCTCTCTTCATTAGGCCGTTTGATTAAAGACAATAGGGCCTCGTGCGAACTTTCTTGGCTCCCAAGCGTTCCGGACAGTTCCGGTACTCAGTTTCGAGGTTTGGGCTTCGATCAGTCAATATACTTCGTGGTATCACATGATCTGCAACGATGTGTTCCATTACAGTCCTGTGTACAATGCTTGCACGCTGACCGAGTATAGCGATTGTTTCGACTCATCTTGTAAGATGTTCCGTCATGACTAACATGTACGAGTTTCCTAAAGTGGTTACTAGAAAGGAGGCCAACACGTCCACCAACCACAATTTCCCAATTTTACTAACCTAGATTGACTGAGTGGGTTACTGGTTGGAATGGTTTGCGCTCTTCAGCAGCTGGTATTGCTGGTACACCCGCATAAAATTGCCAACAGTGTCCTTCATTCCTGGCCAATAAGTCTTTTGCTTCAGAGTTTCGTAGTGTTGATGACATGTATGGGCCATCTAATAACACTCCTTCGAAGTTGTTATTCTTGAGCCCACCAGTATTACCGGTACGCTTATTCCTTCCCACAGTTGACCGACACTATTCAACCGCAAGCTTACCATGCACTCTGAAAGCTTTTACTTCCCGCTGTCCCTCGCCTTCTGACGACTGTCCTTCTGGTAGACCTTGGTCAACCTCCCACCTCAGTCTCCTCCTCAATCGATCCTCAATCATCCTTAGTCTGACACCGCCAACTCCGATGACGTCATTGGGGATTTCATCCGTGTGTTGCGCACAGCTATGTGGCGAACTGTGAGGTCATTCTCCTACAGACGTGACGCTCAACAAGCTAGCTCCCCCCTGATTCAATCCACTCCAATGTTTTCTTTCCGGTCCCTACATAGGAACTTCGATAAAAAAGTATGGTCGCTAATTTTCCAAAGCCCACACTGTCGCAAAACACTCATTTTCCGCCGTTGAGTAATTTCGTTTGGCAGGAGTTAGTGCCTGGCTGGTATGTTCCACAATACCGCCCTTTTTCGATAAGAATCCGATTCCTGCAACGCTTGCACCTTTTTCAACAATAAAGCTCTGTTCAGTCAGACAATTTCACGGTCAGGTCTCTTCTTCATGACTTATTAGATTCTGACAAAACGTTGATGAGCTCTTTCCGACCAGTAGAACTGGCAATTCTTGTTCGTTATTTCATGTAATGGGCTCGCAAGATCATTGAAATTTTTAATGCAGCGGTCATGGAATTCAGCACGACCAACAAACTGTCACAACGTGCTCTTCTATGTTGGCGCCGGAGTAGCTTCGACCGTTAACAATTTCTCGGACGATAGTTGGAAATCACCAACCATGTAACTGAGTAACCCCGCCATCTGTTTTGCCAGTGGTGACTGAATTATCGATCCGTCGGACTGGCTTGTAGAACCTTATTCAACACAGCTGGAGCACACATCGAATGTTCTGCTTCGTTGGTGCTGTAGGTGATAATATCGCCTCCATAGACAACAGTATTACGCAGTTCATTTAACACCGTGAGCATCAGTCGTCTGAACGTAAAAGGTTCACCCGACAGTCCAAACGACATACGTTTGAGGCGATACTGTTTTCCCCTCGCAATGAAAGCTGTTTTATCTCCATCCGATTGCTTGGTTGAAACATCCAAATATCTAACCTGTAAGTCCAACAATGTGAATATTCTGGTTTTCCGCAGCATATCAAAAATCCCCCACATCGCTGAGACAGCCACGTTCTTACTGATTGTGATCTCGTTGGGCCGGTTGGATACGGCACGTAATCGGACGCTCCTTCTAAGCTTCTTTACTAATAAGACGGGAGAACTGAGTGGGCTATCCGTCTCCTCAACGATTTTTTCTTCCAGCATGTCCTTCATTAGCCGTTTAGTTTGCTGCTGCAGGCGCATTAGAATTCTTATAGAACTGATCGGTCGAAATCGGTTTGGCTGGATGGGGATTTCCTGTTCATTTCAGTCACACTAACCCGATGGGTCTACGTCCGTAATGAACACTTATCGGGATTTGCGTATTACTTCATTTAGCAACCGATTGTCTCAAATTAGTACCGATCTAGGTGCATTCGCCTCAATTTCCCTATACTGTGGTTTACGCTTTCTCATTAGTGGAATCACACTGAACCTTGTTACGAGCTTGTCGTACTTCAAGTCAATCTTAGCATGGTCGAGAAAATCCGCACCCAGTCTGTTCTGACGTGAGTCGGGGGAAATGACGAAACGCTGTTTGATTACTTGATTCCTGATTCAGACGTCCGATCCTATTTTAATAGTAAATCCACCGAATTTTCGAACAACCATCGCACACGGCTGAATAATCTTCCCTGGGCTTGTCGGGTTCACTAAAATCGTTGCCCCAGTGTCAGTCCAATTGTGGTGGATTGCCAGGTCGGGGGTGCGAGTTTTCGAACGCTCGGCCGAATACCTCAACGTGGGGGGGAGTTACGTTCGAAAACCTGCCGCGANGACAATAAAGATTGTGCTTTATTGGACGCCTTCTCGCTACACAATGACCCTCCCCGGTACCATTGTTTTCTTTTTTAAGCTGAGCTGTTGTCTTACGGGTAGCACCTACTACCGGGTTTTCCTTCTCAAACAAAAAAAACAGTTAACGGAACCGTTTATTCAAGTGCGAATTTTTTGGCCCGGTGGATGAAGTCCCCGCTAATGTTCAGATTTTCCGCATCTGCAACAAGTGTTACTGCAATTGTTCTCCTTCTTCATGTTCAACGCTGCCACCTCTTGAGTCAACTTTTTCATTGTGACTTAAAGGTCGTTCACTTAACTTAATTTGTTCGCCCTCAACTCGTTGACTGTCAGGAAGTTTTCCGCGTTAGCCAATTTTTCCAATGTCATCAGAAGTGTGATAAGAACAATTTTGAGCTGCACTCGGTCTGCTGGTGACATACCATCCAGGAACTGATCAATCAGTATGTGTCGTTCCGAATTTTGGTCCGACTCCGGGAGAGCTGTTAAGAACGCTGCCCGCAACGACACGGCATAAACAAGGGAGTCGCCCCTTGGACCAAACCGGGTGTTCTGGAACCGCCACATTGCTTCTTAGCAGCCAGGCTACTTCACTACCTCAGGTGGACTCAAACGTTACTATGCAAGTCACCAGCAAAACCAAGCGTTCATTCGCAGGTACTTTGGTTCGTGTCTCCGCTCGAATCAACAGTAACGTGGAATGTCGTGGGAAAAAAATTGATGATAACAAAAAGTTGAATAAGAAGGTCAAACGGAAGCGCTGAAAAATATTGTGGATAAAAGCATACTGTACCGTATCATCCCAGTCATCGTTTCTAACTAGCGATTTGAGCGAGGATAAAAACACCAACAAACATGCGAATTCTACCCATTTAGCTCAACCAAACATGCACAGCCATCATGTCGATCAACTTAACGTCACTCTTACTGGATCCCTTGGTTGCACCAACATTGAACAGGAAGGGTCAAATCGAACACTCTTAGTAAACATCACTCGAAACGGTTGTCCCTAAATTTTCATCCTACTTACACAGGTCACGAGGTCAACATAGACCATGCAAAAGTGGTCGCGCGGGCGAAAATGAAAGGGGAACGGCTTGTACTCGAAGCTCTCTATTCGCGGAATTCGTTCAATCGACACGTTGACATAGAGAGCCACTACGTCAGCATCGTTGACGGTGAAACGAAAAGCGAGCGAAGACAGACGGACAGAGGCTGGCTTGAAAGTCTATCTGAATGCGAAGGCAGCGATTAAATGTGAGTGATGGTCACCCTGAAAATTTAAATTTTGGACTGACTATCTGAGAGCAAAAATATCTTTCTATGAGCACCATTTGCGGACGCATTTTCAGGTTCCCAAACAACCCACTGGGTTTTAGTCAGTTCTGATATTAACCTTTCTACGCTGCTTTTGAAAATAGGTGAGAGGAGATCTGGTGATATTCAACAACCTGAGTTCCAGGATCACTTCAGCCTCTGACAGAGAGTGGCATCAAGGGCAATGTGGTTCGGTTGTGGCTAGCGGAACTGTCTGTCGAAGTGTTCCATCCACCTGCCACATCAGTGAGATTAGAAGGTAGTAACCCAACAACCACTTCAGAAAATGGTCCCATTTACAGAGTCAACAACTGACAAAACCATGAATTGCCGGAAATTACTGTATGCTATTCCCAGCTAGACAGGCTTCCTCCCTCTCTTTCGATTTTTAGACCGCGATGCTCGCAGACGTTGAGCAAGCTTTTGGTGAGCTTGGGTGTAAGGTCTGGGCCATCGATGTTATTTTCACAGCTAGATGGAATCGAGTTACGCAAGTTCAAAGGCTTTCTGGACATGCCAGAAATGCAATTTTGTCAGGACTACGCAGCTGCTTCAGAACTTACGTCTTCACAGTAAGCAGTCGTATCTGCTGAGTTTTGTTTCCGGTGTTCGTTAGGTTCTTTCGTCTGTTTAAATCCGCGCAGTTCATTGGTCAGCGACAGTCTGTTAGCGTCCTTTTTCACTCTCTTCACTCGGATATCACTCAGTTGACCTTCATTGTACGAATGTATGATATGTGAGCAAAGGACATCACAAAATGGACACACAACAGCGTGATCCGAGTCCAGGTGATCGATCCAAACTGCGCTTGCAACAGACTGTTAGTTGATCGATTTTTATGCACGACTGATATGTACATGTGATCGTGTTTTTTTCGGTGTTGAAATGCGATACCCAAAGCATGAGAGCATTGAGGTACACACGATTGAAGCAGCCCTTCATGGTTCTCAGTGAGTTGTATTCGGGCAGCTGACGTTACAGTTGCCTGCATGTTACATTTGATGTTCAATCTGCTTCAAGTGGTCGACGATGGTGTTATAAGCCCCATTTTTGTGGCATACGCCGGGATACCATCACTTTTGCGATTTACATTGACAGATATATTCAGTCTGAAACCCTACATGCGACCACTGACTATGGTCCAACCTAACAAACTACTCTGGTTTGATACTCAGCGCGATTACCACTCCAATTTGACTACGACGTTCGGACTCGGCGTTACCAGAGATCATTTGTTTGGATCAACAGCTATCTGGAGATGAACTAATAGGGATAACGTTTCCAGAATCGCTGATTCGCTTCCCTCATGCATATTCACACGTCAATCTTCACAAAGTACCTGCTAATTCGGCTTGCTTACCAACTTGCCGGGGAGCGCAGACGATAAAAGCGCCAGTGCTTACCAGGTGTCTTGGTTTTAGAAAGCAATTGTCATCTAACTGTACAAAGTAGGTGAAAATTTGGAGGCCGTTTGAGAACGAAAAGTTGGTACTGGATAAATGATACCACTGTTGGGAGAACGACAACTCTTGATACTTCCCGGTTGTTTATACCGCACAGTGATAGTTGATTTGAGTAACCTCACTCCGAGTCGTTCACTGAAACGTCTGACTTACGAGACAGCAAACGGTAGGGTCTTCATAATGGTGCCTATCTGGAGTCTCTGACTTAATTTTTTAACCTACCAACAACATTAGCTGAACCCAACAGCTCACTAAGCATCTCTTATCGGGACCGTCGGTTTCACCCACTTCACATGTTACCGATACTTAACTACCCAAAGGGTCTTGTCGTTACACAAGAGGCATGTGCACACCCCTGAGTACATCTGTGGAGACGTGCTCATCTTCCAACTGCGAGACGCCACTGGTCGACACTGGACAACGTCTTGCTTCGTAATCTCGTGGACGCCTTTCTCCATGGCGAGAAGCTGTGGTACAATCCAAACACTTGGTCGGCAGCACCCTTCCCAGGACGTAGCGCAGAAGCCATTAAACGGTGGCTCAAAAATGTGTCCTGAAACCCGCCTACAATTAGTACAGTGATGGAGAATATCTGTCGACCGCAGTTACCCCAACATTCAGCCTACATCATCGAGATCACCCTCAACCACATTTACTACTCTATCCGATTGCGGACGCATCCCCTTCTCTCGGAACTCACCACTTCCCTAAGACACCGCTTCCCACTGGACCACTGCCGATTGCGCCAACACCTCCTGACTTCTCGCTTCTCACGTGTGTAACCAATCTCCCTACAAGTTAGTGACTTTGGGATGGTCACTCTGTAACCCGGTAACGTCATAACATCTCTTCTCGCAGCTCTGTACGACAACTAGTAAGTCGCCTCTAAACATTTGTCCCCCACTTGTAATTAACACCACTTCAGTTGTGCAGTACGGACGTGACTACCCACCGACGTTCCAAACGTTCATCTTCATCGTGACTCGGTTTTATCAGTAACCGCATTCTATCTCTCCGTGAATTGCCTTATCACCAACGCTGACACATACTCTATTGTTTACACAATCCTCATTCACCCCTCAATTATCACCGACGGAAGATTTCAGCGAAGCTGATAGCATCCACCCACTCACAACTGGTAATTCACTTTTAACAGCAAGCAGCTTAAACGAAGTCGATACAACCACTCAATCAACAATCATCGCAACCAAGGCACAAATGGTCGGCTGCTCATAAAACGATCGGCCGTTTGAGCTTGTCAGCATCATGGAGCGTACTATACCGTGGGGCATCGCCACTATAAGTCATCAGCCACACCAGTTGTGTCGCCAGATTTCTAATGACATGGCAAAGACTTAGACGAACATTCCGTCACAACAACAAACAGGTAAGCCGAATACATCACGCACATGTTCAAAACTTTTACAAGAAGTGTGAAAACGATATGATTTCCACCGTTCTCGACCATCAGTGCAAATCTCTTGAATAACCTCAAATTAGACGATTTTAAGAACTACCAGACGGCCACTTTGAAGGCCGAATATATTGTCCGCGCGTTCCATTCGTTACCGCTTCCCAGATAATATGGCTCTGGTGTCTGTTGTTATTCCTTTGAGGTCACCAGAGCAGTCAACCTCTCACAAAGCTCTGCACTAAGCCCAAACCGTCTAACTCCGGCCCACCTCACAAAAATACCTGTCTGCTTTCTCTATTTCCTCCTTCACAGAACGTGGGCCGCAAAACTTTAGCATCAATAGAGTGAAGTTCATTTCAAAGTCCCGTCGCAACGAGACTGGACCTTGACACGATGTGACGGCTTACGCATCTCGATGACCTGTTGTGCTTAACTGGACGATATGGAACCACACCGGTAGACCAATAGGTAGAGAACTGACAAACCACATTCTCCTTGTCCCCCAAGTTTGGGGTTAGATAAAGGGTGGCATCTTTTTCCCCGAAAAAGTACCACTTGTGGTACACTGCCACTCACCCAGTAACTTACTGGACAAGCTTTCAAACCCAAGGCTTTGGTTGAGAACCCCGGTCGCTCTCCTGTCTAGTTATGGGCGTTCTGACAGTATCTCGGCCCATATACAACCGTGAATAATCACAACACCAATAATTTCATTCTGCATTGGCTGTCTCAAAGTACAAACCGGGATGTCCTATCTGCTGTATACAGCATCGTGGATAGGCAAAACTTGCTACTACTGACCCATCCCCTACTGTTCTCTTAAACTTAGCTCTCGGGGCCCTTCAACCACCATTTTCGACAAATACATTGCAGGTCTCACAAAAGATACAGCTAATGATAGCAACAATATGCCTGTAGTTCCCACGTTTAACCACCCAACCTCAGGCCTTTCTGTCCCCTCCTTAGAACAAGAGTACCAATTAGTGTAGGTGCTTTCAACGTTCGCACTTTAAAATAGATAGGTCAGCAGGCCGCTCTCGCACGAAAGCTAGATTCGATAGTCGATGTTTGCTACATTTCAGAGACTAGAATCCAGTGGTCAGCGTATGGAACTGATGGCACCCGCACTGTCTGCTCGATACTGGTTATAAACTCCGGGTGACTCCACGGCCGCTGTTACGGGTCAGGCTGGAATAGGTATAGTCCACAGCACGACGGTCGCAGCCGCATTAGCAACAAGAGACTTTGTGGTGTCCGCTTAGCAGGCTTTAGTGAAGCGCAGTCTAGAAGCAAAATCTTTTCATTGTGTCTGTTTATGCCCCAACTGACTGCAGTGATATTGGTGTGAAGGACGCCTTTTAGCCGGTTCTGACCACTCCCCTTAAATCGACGTATGGTTCTGATGTGCCAATTCCGGCTGGAGATATAAAGTCCAAGGTGAGACCGAGTGTCGTTTAGGTTTTGGGATAAAATCACATCGCTCGTATAATGGCAGGAGGCTGCTGCAACTGTTCATTGAGTGTAGGTTATTTTTGACCGCTTTAGTTATAGACAACGTGTAAGTCATTGTTATACTCGGCGTCCCCTTCTCAGAGTGAGACCCGATCTCAGACATGTTACATTTGTGATTATCACCGGGAGCTCCATTCAGAATTGTCGTTCGCGTTAGAGCACATACTTGGATTCAGATAATGCATTGTCGTTTTGTTCTTACTCTCTGTGTGCAACAACCCGACCGATATCCGCGGCTGGTTGTTGACAAACTAGCTATGCCGTCGGTAAAGCGTAAATACCAAACTACCGTGGAATGCAGGCTTAGCAGTTCTCACCCCAAAGATCCCAATGGGTGCTGGGCCCAGATGTCACAGGTTATTCATAAAGCAAGTACTGTAGCATGCGGTACGGTGGTTCGTGGGTTAAACAAACATTGGATTTCTTAGAAGTCGTCAGAAGTCTTAGAGGTTGTTAGATGTCAGACGGGGTCACGCGATAATAGTTTCTATATCCAAGAACGGTATCAGGGTCAATCCCCCATTATTTCATCTATGACGAAATTAAACAAAAATGATGACAGCGGACAGTTCTCACTCCAAAGATCCCAATGGGTGCTGGGCCCAGATTTCACAGGTCATTCATAGAGCAAGTACTGTAGCATGCGGCACAGTGGTTCGTGGGTTGAACAAACATTGGATCTCTTAGAAGTCGTCAGAAGTCTTAGAAGTTGTTCGATGTCAGACGGCACATTTCTTCTGGCAGTTGATTTAATAAGTTTCAGAGAGATATCCGTAGGAAGCTGAAGCACAGCCTTATCGTGAGGTTCAGCTGGTGGAGAAAGTTGAGTAAATGGAGACCGTTTTTGCTTCCGGGAGGACCGGCAGACTCTTCAAGCTTATCCGTGTTACTGGTCCAAGACGATCGTCTGTCAGTGAAGCTGTCAGCGAGACAGATGGCACACTCATCTACAATAAGTCCAGAAGGTTAGAGCGGTGGACGGAACCGTTTGAGGGTCAATTTAGTTGGCCTCCTGCTTCTGTTGTGTTGCTGCCACAAGATTGTGCTGTAGGACCATGGTCGGTAGATTTGGAACCATCCATTAAGACTGAGGTTCAAAATTGCATTTTGGTTCTGTAACCTACTAGGGCTGCTGTTCCACATGGTCTCGTGTTTGCACTTTTCATGAAGGGTGGGGATGCGTTATTGGAGGCCTTGACTCGGTTGTTTAAACGTGTGTGGACGATGAGGACCACTCCTCTGTGTTGGAGTCACGCGATAATAGTTTCTATATCCAAGAACGGTATCAGGGGCTGTTCGCGAAAACCGTTGCTGAATTAGTTTCACCTCAGTCACTACTGGAGTTCTGTTATCCATTGTACATTGTCGAGTCGTTGCAGTTCGGGAAGCAAACAATGGGAAAGAGCAGGTGGGGTTTTGCTGTGTGCGGGATGTATTGGTTAAATTTTTACTCTTTGCCAATTTTCAACGCAGCGTCATGAGTTCTGCAGGCCAACGGGCGCCGTATTTTCCGACTGTGCAGGTGATTTCGATTTGGTGGATTGATGTACACTTTTAAAGTCGTTGAAACGCAGGGATGAACTGACCAAGTATGCGAACATTCCGTCGACACTTTATCCCCATACTTCGGTTCAGGCTAGGTTTTACGATGAACTCTCTGGCAGCTTCAGCGTCGGAGACGGCGTACGTCAAGACGGTCTAGTTTCACCATTTTCGTTTGGTTTCATCATAGACGAAATACTGGAGAACTGTGTGTGGCACTCACGAGATGCTAGCGTGGATCTCCTACCTGGTGGAAGACTGACTGATCTTGATCATGTTGACGATGAGGCGTTGGTGTTTGATGACTTTCATGCGGCACAACACGACGCTGTACGCTATTTCACGTTCTGCTGAGAACTTTGGACTGCGCTTTGCACCCTTAAAGTGCGAAGTGGTTCTGCAAGCTTGCTGTGATTACGTGGATTTGGTGTTGGGTAATGAAGTTATGGATGTTGTTGACCGATTTGTGTACTTGGGGATGTGCATAAGGGGTGGCGGTGAATGTGTAGGGAACGAAATGGAAGCGCGTATCGCTAAGACTATGGTAGTATTCGCCAGCCTGTGGTTACCTCTGGAGACAGAGCGGTGTCTCTCTGAGGCTTATGGTTTGCGTTTATAAGGCGACAATGAGGACTTTATTACGTGATGGCGATGAAACCTGGTTGCTCAGAGTAGAAGACTTGAATCGTCCTTTGGTATTTGATCACCGATGTTTCTGTTCGATCGTTCGTATGGGATGGCACCAGTGGGTAGGCAAGGGTGAGTTGGGGAAGTGGATATTTTGCAATTTGAGGAGACTTAGATGGTTAGGGCGCGTTGTGTGGCAGTTAAGCATAAGGTGAACTACTGATGTATTCTGTTTGTCGTTATGATGGTGGTGGTGATCATCCCAATGTGTGCATAAGGTATATCGCCGTCAGACTTTCATCTGGTTCCAATTACATTCGTTGTTATCCGCTGTTTTCACAGAATTCTATCCGATTGTCGACCTTCTCGTTTCACAATAGAGCGACATTCTATCGGGTTTTTTTGCCCTGACGACTGTTTCGAAGTTGCTTCCATCCTTCACAAAATTCCTGGCCCTGCCTGTTTCAAGAAAAAGAACTTTTTAAATCACTTACCTTAACATTAATTTAGCTTTCAATCATGTCTGCGGTGACCACTTGCTCAGCACTGCTACCCTTTACTGGACACAACCCATGCTATGTAAATTACCTGAGAATATTCTTTGTGGCTTCTGTGTTTTGGTGACGTACTATTTCTCCCACTCTTTGATATATTATCCCCAAGTGGTCCTATACTCTTCCCACGATTTCCTTTTTTCTCAACCTCCCCGAAACCTTTTTCGACTACCTAACGTACGCAGTTAATGCCATACCACTCATCGATGCAAGGGAGTTCCTGGCGATTTGTCTAGACCACCGTTAAACGAGCCTACTTGAACTGGGTCCGTCCGTCAACCTACCAGAAAAATTCTGCACACACATAGTAGCTAACGGATCTCGGAATACCACCATAGTGGATAGCCGCCTGGGTACTACTGCCAATAGACTTCCTTCCTCAGTTTGAATGTCATAATGGAATGTGATTGCCGTCCACTTTAATAGGAACGGCAAACTTCCAACAACAGTCATCAGGAATCCAAAAAGGATACAGGTGATTCGCGCACCCCCTAAAACTGTAATAGCGGATATAGTTTTCTTCATCAGAGCCTACGGTCCCGTCCCTCACACTAGGCAATATAAGGGATGGTGCCTAATATGTTAAAGGCACTAGACGCCACGATCAAAGCAGTAATACGTGAGGGGGCTCTGGCTTCTCCAAAACCCAACAGACGTATTCTTCCTCACTTCTATAATGGCGGGCTGGGAATTTCCCATCTTCACTCATCGTTACCACTGCTTGACATAAGGGCGCGAATGGATCAATATCTATCCTCATCAACCACCCAACTCCAAAAGTCTTTGAAGGATCACTCTAATCATTCCTTCTACTAGCCTCTCCTGAACTAGTAGACGGATAAATTGTGTACTGTGAGAAAGATGCAGAGGCCGATCGAAAAGAGTCTTTTTGGAACATACTTTCACGCAGGCCTGCACAACTTGTCTTCCATCCTACCATCCCATACCTGGCTGCGAAGTGTGGACACGGTATTCTCCAGCCTTTGTACATCCGCAGTCAAATTACGTGTTAGCCTACTACCTACAAAATGCTAACACTATATCACCCCCAAAAGTGAAGCCCAAATCTCTCGGGAATAAACCTCTACTCAGTCTCTCACACACTTCAGTCGTGCGACATCACTCACATAGTTGGGATCCGAAAACATAATAATGTAACATATGATGCTACCAGTTTGCTTCGATCTAACCAGTTCTTATGCTAGTGACGGATATTATTTTTGGGCGCTGATCCTTCACACTAGACCTGAGAACCTTCAAAGGCGACATGGTATCCGTAGCAGTTGTATCCTCCGGTGATTCCCACAAAATTCTCACGATGGTTTACGGAGATAAAGACAAACACAGATCCCCGAAATAAACCTATTTTGCAAACTTCCTCGTTGATTGGAACTGCTAGTTCACAAAGGTTATTTGTTCATATCGTCTTCAGTCATACCCTGTTGTCCCTAGTGTCTTTTGAAACAAAAGTTTGCTATTTATGTTTTACCCCTGTACAGGGTTTTCTAAAAAATTATGTTACTTACCTAATTTGAACCTACTCACGTTGTACTACAAACAACGTCTGCAGAACGTCCGAGAACTCTGCTAAAAACGTCAACCTCGTTGAGTTTTCACCAAGCACATTTTTATCTGTCGCAGGATCATAAGAACCTTTTCCTTGGAAGCGTGTACCATTGATGATTGTCAACAGTAATACGATAGTCTACCTAAATATATACGTTGGGCTTTACTTATATCGTGCACAAACTCAGACGGTATGCTCTGAATCAGCTGGATACGGTTTAATCGAACCCAATGAAGGCAAAGAAGCATGTACCAGTGAGGACGCAGACTAGACTGTGTTGGATTTGGAGATATGGCGTAGCTCATAGATTGCTTATGGTTCATTATTGGTGAACAGGCGTTGCAGAGACAAATCAGGGTTTCGGAGATTTAAACCACTAGCATGAGTATCACTCATCCCTTAGAGCCTATTGTTCACTTACCCTAGATGAAACACTGTCTCCAGGCTGTAATAATCTCAATCAAGCTGTTCTCAACTTCAAACAAAGATCGTAGGCACTCAGCTTCTGACCTAGTGAGCTGCTATCTCCATTGCTCGTAATACACAAAAAGCTATCCACAATTAAACCTGCGCAATCTTCGGACACAACGAACTTGCTAACAGTAAAACACGGCGAAAATTCCGCCATCTCGTCACTGAATAGATCAAAACGCGCCAGGTCATTCATTCTGCTAAAAGAAATCTAGTTCAGATTAAAGCGAAATGGCTAATTGTTCTGGAAGATGGAGCCGTATTCCACGGACAACTCACGAGACTAGTGTTTTGCTAACCATTTTGTTTATGTGGACTACCGAAACTGCTTGGAAAAAACATACCCTTATAGCCGACGCTCTATGTAGATAACTTGTCTTGCTATGCAACAGCCCAGTAGTTTGGGAATCTTCTGGAGTCAGTAAGGTGAAATGCATTCCTGTGGCCCTTGTGGCAGTTTGTACCTTGTAATACTCATGCTAGGTGTTGCAATGTTCGGCGGTATTCGAGTTAATGCTGTTCGGTTACGACAACTGAAGCCTAAGTGACCTGCGCCATGTCACTCGTGGTTACGTCTGTGCATCAATTTTACATCATCATCAATTTCACAGCTTCCTACCAATCGGGGCGCTTTTCCTCAGAAATCCTACATGACGCAAACCATGTCCTTTATTCGAGTGTCCAAATATGTTTCCACATCTTCCGCTGGATTCCACTACAAACGTTTATTCGTGCGTACCCGGTCTTACTGTTATTCGGTTGCTCTTTATTATTTAGCTAGACTTTTACACAAATCCATTTGAAATCTGCTGTGAAACTGAATCATTAGGTTGTTCTCGGTTGATTCCGATTGTGACTTTTCCTTAGATTTCTTATTTGAACTTCATGACTAGTGTTGTTGTTTTGCGACTCAGACAAACCTGGTTGATTTGCCCCCGCCTTCGTTGGAGATGTGAAAGTGTAAAAGGTTGAAAACTGATTTACAAAGATGCAGAGAGCATATTAATAACTTGACTTAACGTGACTTGACTCATTCGGTCTCCACACCAAATCTGGTTTAATAAGACTGTCCACTCTCCTCTTCTTTTTCAACCACGCGGCGGATATTGTTTTAGAAGTGACGTTTCTGTTACGTAATAGACTAACCGATAGTGACCGAGCGGACAGCATTACTCTACTGGAGCACATCTTTGTCGTCGCCGGGACCATAACTCTGACTTCGCTTTCATGAGGCTGCCGATTGCTTAATGTGTCATTAACTTTACACATTTGCGACGGAATGGTAATATGTGAATGTCCAACCACTTTCGTTTCGGAGCATTAATCAGGTTACTTCATCATCCCGATAGGAGAAACAATTGTTGTCTGTTAGGTCCAGTCGACAATCTAACGATTACGACTTCCGAGACAACTCGAACTCTCTAACCTTACAAAACCCGCGTGGTCGAATTCTAATCCTGGTCAGCAAGGATATGAACTACTGACGAACTCTAGCAAGAGGGAAACTCGAGTCTAGTACTTCTTTTCGAAAAGGGCCAGCTGGAATGTCTGTCTGAATGGGAAAACTGCGATCAAATGTGAGTGACATTCGGTCTGAAACTAACCGAACCCACAGCTACTCATCAATAACATTATTTTACTTAGTTCTCCTGCAGACAACGTACTGGTCATGTTGAATCGGTTGAACATTGTGGTTGATAAATATGGGACACACGTTGCACCCTTAAAAAATTACAGTATTTTCACAAATCCAAGTTGATCTCGACCCCATCTTCGACCGACCAGTTGATTTTCTTGGTCTTACCACTTTATGGATTAGTTTTCTCGTCGGCTTGTTATGTTGCCGTCTAGGTATCCGCGCAGACTACGTTATTGTGCTCGTTAACCTTTGTCATTTGTGGCTTTCACAAAGACGTCCACTTGCCAATCATAGGTAAGGTGTGCAACGAATCATTGTCTTCAGTCCTATTCTATGGGTAAGATATCTGGAATGTTTTGCGTGCTATCTTCATTCAGCTACGGTTACCTCCATCCTGTGGGCCGATTGTTTGGGCACCGGCGTGTATTCCAGATGTGTCTAACTTCCCAACTGGGACAATCTATGTGATGAAAGTGCCTATTCTGAGCTAGCTGATTCATGCGTTGTCTGTTAGTGGAAGATTTGCTGCACCACTCATTGTTCAGTAAACATGTCGACGTTTAGGAGAGATCACAAAGCGACCAGGCAATGACGCCAACATAAGCTCATCTCATCTTGGGAGGTTAGCAACCATTCACGTCACAATTATTTATTCTTCTCGATTTCTAGGGTCATTGTTAGTCCGGTAGATTGTTTACCTTACATTGGATAAGTGGATATTCAACCGGTACAGAGATTAAGGCGTAACACGTAACGAACGAAAGTCATTTGAAGCACGTACCCGTTGTCGAACAGTAGACTGACAGTATGCATTTCGATTGTGATCTATTGCGTCAAAGAGCGGCAAGCAACTTGCTATGTAAAGGCTGAAAACTTCACTTCAGTGCTCACTTTGCGGAATGATCGGCTGTATAGGAGTTGGGAACTAATTTTGATTATCGAGACCCTTTTTGCACTTCCATAATGTAGTTACCTGTAAGTTCGACGAGAATGTTTCTTGTTCCGCAAAGGAAAACGCAGTCTGTATTGATAGACTTATGAAAAGATGATCAATCCATTTGTGATTGATTGATGCGGTCTCATTTTTTGCATTATGTGCGCAAATTTCCAGTTATATTGAAACGTGTACACTTGTTTCTATTTCCGGCCTCCATCTGCATGCTGACGTATCATCTATCATTCTACTCAGGTTTCGCAAAACTCGTCATTTGTCTTAATCCTACCTGCCGAGAGTGATGATATAGTTGATTTAGGCTGTACTGTACAGCTGATTTCCGCCCTGCGCGCTGGAGCTATTCCAGTTCTTGTTGGAAATAAGGTGCTTCCCCTGGAAGACACCATCCCGTGGAACCGTGCCGTGCTCCAACTGTCTGACAGTCAACTTTCAGACATTGTACACATGCTATCTTCTGTTTCGGAATCCCAAGTTCGCGAGTTACAACGTCAAGTAAGATGATGCATTTGTTTAACTCCGGTTGAACGTTTGATACAAGTATTCAACCCTCCTTGTGTACACATATTCTTAAGTACAAACGTTTGCATCCCTTATGGATTTTTCGGAAGTTCGCCTCATCTATTACAGTTCCTCGCGGAAGTTAGTGCAAGTTCATGTTGCCCTTTATTTTTATTGTGAAAATACCCAAACTGTTTTCGTTGCTTCCCAAATGTTATCTGAACAGCGTGATTATTGAAGTGATGTTCAAATTCGAGCAACTTGTTGCCCTAGGGGCCGTTAGTTGAGCTGAATTCAACCGTTCTTTCAGTTCAGTACAATCAGAATACATTGGTTATGAAATCATTCGGTTTTGTCGTGCATTCTTTCCAACCAGAAACCATATACACCAACAGGGTATTCAATTAGATAAGTCACACTGGAGTCAAAATAGTTACAATGGAAATATGGAATCTGAAGTTTGTGGGCTATTGCTCTTAGTGAATAGTAACAGAGTGCTGGACAGCTTGTTTGCTCTGGCCAGCACCACAAATCCCAGAGACTAACCAACGACGCGCGAATAAATGCTAGGTTGTTGGCCATCAATGAGTGGAATTCCGAACACTTCCCCGTTAGATCCGGCGTGCGCCGTGCTGATCAAACGCAGGTCAACCATCTGTCTACCATTTTGTTGTTGGTCGGTGGGACCGAATGGTTGTTTCTTGTGGGGCCGTGGTGGATTCTTCCTCGTTTGTGAATCAACCACTCACGGCTAACCGGTCTCGGTTCACGAGAAGGCGAAGCACAATAATTAAAGGGGGCGGTGAAATCATGTGCACAAGCAATCATTCCCCCGACAAAACACAAGAGACTGTTAACCTTCAACTAGTGGGACAGATTCGTTAATTTGGATGGGACCAACTTATAAAAGGTCTGGATTTTAGATGGAATCAAACCACCGGTTAGAGTAGCGTGCCTTCATATGGCAAATTCTTGTCGGCCTCATCTGGCAGACCACATCTTTAGCTCAGAAACTTCGTATTTTGAGTTCACTAACTGAACTTACTAGCAATATAGTTTCATTAGTGAACGTTTGTGTTGATGGATTCTAACGTGAACCGTTTGAGAGATTCTGTCTGTGCAGTTTGTCTTATGAGTCGTTTTTTGACCCGTATGACACAGTGAGGTGGGTGGGTAATATTAGCCCAGATATGAAATCTCTGAGTACCGATCTGGTTTTGTAGTTCAACTGGTGGAACATAAGCCGCGTTTAGATATGTCGTTCTTGTTAGTGGCTCAATTCTAGCCGAACCTCACACGGAGGAGTAGATAATCAAGATCAACAACGATTGCTTCCATAATCCTGGCCGCTGACCCCTTTGCGTACAAAAGTAGCTGTAATATGGTTGAGTCTACCCCTGTGAAAAACTGTCTCCTGACATGTGATTGCCAATTTTTCAACCACACTCCGGTTAGTTGTGCATGTTAGCACGTATTGTGTCTGATATGATGTGCGGAATGACCGAACCTTCTCACAACCTACGGTTTTAGATTTTACTGGTTGGATTTACTGCGGGGACACGATGTTTTGAATGTATTCCACTTTATCCTAAGCTCAGTTGGTTGAATGGTAGACCAAAATTGTTTCGCGGTAACAAATTCGATTACGAACCGCTAGTCTATGTTCAAGCTGATGTGAATGCGCTCATTTGTGCTCAAATAATCTGTCATAAACAGGCGGCCCGTGACAGATCATACGGTAGCCATTGCCGTTCTATTTCGCCACATTTTTACCAGATGATTGGCGAAGTCTGATCAAGTGTTTTTATGTTAAAACGATCAAATTGTAAATACGATTGTCTTTTGACTATTTTGACTCTGTTCTAACTGGGTACCCGTTCGTCGGTCACAATACGGAATAGTTTTGCAGTTTACTTACTGCTTCTTACATGGTTGATCGTATTTCACGTACTGCGCGTCATGTTTCTCTCACTTACCATCCCCATTCGCTGTGTTCGGATCTCAAACGTGCAAAATTTTTTGTCTGACGTTATTATACCCTACTTTCCTATTCGTATATTTTACTTACCAAGAATATCACCGGTTAGGGCGGTGTATTCAGCCAAAGTTAATCACAAGCGTTCTCAGTGTAATCGGTTCTAGCATTCCTTTCATCCCACAATGCAATCATTTCGTAACGGTGCACCGTAACCGCACGAACATGTATATTAATGTCACATGGTTGACGCAGTTATATGGGGCTAGCGAAGATCCACCGGACGACACTTGCAAGGAATGCAACAGATGGGCGTAGCGGTGTAACCGGGACACTGGTTAATCACTTAATATTTTCAAGTTAACCATCACTGCTACTACTCATCAGTAATCACTTACTATTTCGAATTTGGAAGACCAACATGTCGGGGAACTCGCCAGTTCCTCGAAAACATTGTGTGGTTGAGTTGGCCTGTAAGTTACGAACTAGTCGTGTATACTCCGTAGCCTGTTGTTCATTACTGCTGACCGTCGTTCTGTTATCCACCGTTTCACTAACCGTTATTCCGTTATCTGTTTACCCGCTCGTGGGCCGTAGATCCAGTTAAAACACATCAGGCAGCTGAACTCATGTTCAGACGCTCAGCTTTAAGCTCATTCTGACGATATGTATATTAGGCAGAAACGCATGTAGGAATTTACAAATTCTTACGCATGAACCAAGAGGGAGTTAGCGCATGGCAGAAATCGTGAACGGTGCGTTTGTTCGGATGAGTCTGCATTTGATTGTCTGCTGTAGTTTCGTGTATACACCGGAACTCCGTAATGGTCATGCAAACCTGTTCTGGTTGGGAAGCAGACTAATTAGCTTCTGGACTGGATGAATGATGACCACATGGCAAACTTGTTGCAACTGCCTCTACGAATAAGGATTCATTCGTCATGTCCATTGACAGATTTTGGATGGCAGATTTATTGTCACGAACTAATAGATGTGCGTATCAGTTAGCCTGTACACGACGAAGTGCTTTGCACTAAAGCACACTGTTCTCGGATCAGATGAAATAATTTCAACTTGTTCCACAGCCACACGTTCAGAGGATCCTCGAATGGTACGAATACGTGTATCACTCGGTGAACAGCCGAGGGTGAACTGTTCACTTGTTCGGATTTGGCCGAATCTGGGATAGCGTCTTACAAATTCCGAAGAGGTTCATACGTCTGTGTGGATTGCATGCAGTGGCTGAAAACAGTTTTGATCCGAATGCAGTTGGACACTTTTGTGTGTGAACTGCATTACCGTCCCATGAGGTGCGATATTATAGCTTGTACCTTAAGAGATGGTGGACTACTGTTGCGTTTTAAGCCGTTCTCACAACTGTTTAACCTCACTGGGTCTGTTTAGAGGATCGCAGAGCCAAGGTCAAGTGACGTTGAGGAATGCACTTGGATGTTCCGAAAATACGCGATTTAAGTGATGCGGTACGTTGAAAATAATGGACAATGCGCGTAATGGAGGATATGAGATTAAAAGGTGGAAGGTGTACGTTGGGCACTGCTCAATTCAATCGTTGCCTGCAATGTGGCCACCTCACGTAATAGCGCCAAATACATACTCATAGGTGAATGTCAACTTAAAACGATAAGAACCACATAAGATGTTAAATTCGACGCACTGTATGACAAACAGTTTTCGAGAAATGTGTTAGTTAACGGAATAATAAGAGATACTGAGAGAAAAACATTACACGGCCGCATACAGCGATTCACAAACGTGAGCGCCATTAACTTCTTCTCATCACATCAGATAGCTTCTTTAACCAAAGGTTGTCGGTGTTTTTCGGAACCCAGCCAAGGAGCTAGTAACGCTGAGATGATACGACGTAGGCTCCACACGCCTCTAATGCATCTGAAGCGACCTACTGAAGCGAGCTTCATTATGGGTGTCTTCATATCATGGAACTAAGTCATACACTGACCACCAGACTGCCGCTTCTATCCCATCTACAGTTTACAGGCAAGACAGTGTGTCGATCAGTAAATTAACATTCGTAGGATGTCACCCAGCAAACAAAGCCTGTGAGACGAGGTTATTTTCCTCATGAGTCCACAGAATCTGTCCATTTCGATGATATGTTGGGGAACTGCTTTATTCGTGACACTGTTCCCCAACGCACACCGCTATCGCCTCGGAATTTTAGATGGTGGAATACGTACACCTTCCTGGTGCGGTGGCATTACAAATTCGGCTTCTCACTGAGTGATCGAAAGTATGCTGGTGTCAGAGATTATGTAAGTTTGCAAATACTATCCGTGGCTTTAATCTGCGGTTTGTGGTATCGCCCGTCATTCCATTAGCTCTTATGCACCTCCCAAAGTATTTATACTTCACAACTAGCTCGAACATCTCAACATCAAGTTTGCAGGCTGTCACACAGTCGTCGATTTTTGTAACAAAACCGTGTACCTGAAATGCGCAAAGGATACACCAAACTGACGAACTGAAGTGTCTAATCTGGCTAAAGTGTTACAGACTCCACATGAGCTCCCATAGACTAGAGCAACATCGTCTGCATTCTCTGCGTCCGTACGTCTAGTAACTGGGTGCATTTCCACACTGTCATATTAGCAATCTATCAGAATGTAAGCTAGAGCACCGTTCACTGTGGGAGTAGATAGGAAAATAGAGGCTGTACAACCTGGTCATACCTCACTTTAGATGCTGAGGATCGGTTGTGCGCTGGCATATGCTTTAACCCGGCCCGAAGTCTGGCAGTTAGCTGCTTTCAAGTTGTTCACATACACCTCGTACATACCTTCTCTTGGTAGGCAGTCACAGATCACAGCTCCGTTGATTGAATGAAAGGCCGCACTAGTGTATAAAAGATAGTTGTCGGTTCTCCATGTGCACAGTGTATTGTAACTGTGTGACTAGTGCAGCCACGGTCAAGGTGGAACCAGCTTGCCGCGTGCGAATACGTTGTTCGCGTCTCGTGCTCAGCCTACAAAATGTAATTGTTTCGGACCGTTTCGACACATTAAGATTGGGATTGATTGCCTGATGAAACAGGAAGTACAAGAGCTTTTTTTGAGCACGTGTTTACTGTTGCCTGGACGTAAGTAGCTTGGAATTACTTCACTGACCACGAGATTTCGGAACAGAGCTGTCAGCTGTTTTACAAGTGCTGATCTCCGATCTTTAACAGGCAACTGGGGGTTCCATTTGGCCGTGTGTGCTGTGAATTATTGAGATCTAAATCTCAAGTGAGACTTCTGTCTCTCAAGACCTCGAAGCCTCAGCTACAAAGCGACTTGCTTCCAAAACCCAGACCGAACTAGGCACGTAACAGTGCATAATCCAACTCCACACAATTACTCTAGGCTGGCTGAGATTCCTGGAAACAGCCACGCCATCGATAGCTGACGACTACTCGATCAATCCATGTCTACAATTGACTTCTCGATGGCGGTCGCCAGGCAGCACATGGATGTCTAGAACACTAAAAATGGACACTCATTAGAAACAGACCTTTGTCAGCACACACCCGCAACAAACATTCACCATTATCTGTTCGGCGAGTACAGTACGAGTGGTGGCCGCGTAATTCACGCTCATCACCAACCTTACCGTTCAAGTATACAGTCAGTACTACAAAGTCTGTGTGCCGCATAGTGTACAGGCGAGTAGTTCACCGGCGATATATTTCGTGTTTGACAGTGTGTGTACGACGGTCAATGGGGGCATATGCCGTAGAACAGTCAGCGTTTGCGATGGGGATCTCTCGATGTTCCAACCATACCTTCAAGTCGGACGGTACGAGAACAATCGTCGATAGCTAATTAGTCAAGCAACACCTTCACTGAGTATGTCTGTAGGACAGCTTCAAATTCAGCATGTTTACTGTCTCATTTAGTTCATGCATATGGCTTTTGTTGTCCATCCTTCGGTGTACTATATCGATTAGGAGAACTGTGTTGACTAGCACTTCAATCCTTCCAGGTACAACCATACCAGACAGGACGAAGGGAGGCAGTCAGACGAAAAGCAGTTACGCTCATATGATCGCTTATCGCACTACTGACGGTGTAGGAGTGTTTAGGTAGTGAGACGGTCCAATGGCATACAACAGAACTTTTTTGTATTTATGACAGTTTTGTCTTTCATTTAGGGAAGAAGAGGGTTAAAAGAGGTACCCTCAAACGAACAGCAGTTCGATCTCAACTGTTGACTGTGACTGCCGGCCTATCGTACAGTACGATCGAACAACCCCCGTTATCACCCAGTAGTCTGATGTAGTTTCGAATACATCCACTGCGCACAGCGGTGATTCGAATCAGGCAGCACTGTCTTATCCACTATATCCTCGGTATAAGCAAACCCCTCGCTTCCAAGTGAGTCAGATGTTTAAGTCATTACTATGGGTTGACGTCCTTGCAAACAGTCTTCCGTTGTCTAGCGATTCAGACTTTTGAGTCAGATATTCGGGAAAGGACCATTCAAGTTACCCTCCCTCCGCGACATAGACAACCGGGAAGTATCAGAAGTTATCAATGTCCTGACAAACCAGTCCACTCTGTCACTTTCTTTCTCCTCTGCTGCTAACTGCCCTCCCCTCCAGCTTTTAAAGCCCGTGCTCTTCGACAACTAGGTCAGCAAGCTGCTCTAACAAGCATCCTTCCTAGTCTGGAGTTAGATGTGTGCTGTTTCCGAAACGCACACTCGAGACTATAACCTTGCCTTTCAAATGAATTCGACCTCAAATGATAGGGTCAGCGGTTCTTTCTCAGATGTTTGGTGACGATGAAGTCGAATCTCGCGGGTTGAGGATTGTGCTGATCTCTAAGGCAGAGCAGGACGTGCTCTTCTGAATCCCAGTGATTTTCCGTCTATGTTCCATCAGACTCACCATTTCAATAAAAATGTGTCCACATAGAGCAGAAGGACGTTCACTTGTCATATCTGTATATAATCCAGCAGAAAATTGTTCAGATGCAATCAAAAACGCCTTCTACGATACCCTCTTTGATATTCTGATATTGATGTGCTCGCTGATGACACGAACACACGATTTGATCGTTTTACTCGACAAAAGGCGGCTCTCTGATATGTTCGATGCCTGTGCGCGACATGTTTACGCGACAATGATGATCGATTGGTACGATTATGCATATCTCATGGACTTTGTATCTCCACTTGCGTGGTTCAGCACAAAAGATGGCGATGCGTCACATGGCGAACACTCTGCAACTTAACCACGGATGTAAATCGATTACATCGTCGTCAGCTCCCGGTAGCACTATTCCATTAAGGATGGTCGTTCGTCCACACCTTTAGTTGTTCCTACGTGTTATTGTAATGTTTTTGCTGGTTACTATTATTGCTATCGTTGCACCATTTAATCCAGACGGATTCCAATTATCTCCGCTGAAATTCACTGCAGGCTACTTCAGGAATGAAAAGTGCTAAAGCCCATAACCAGAAGAAGTTTGAAAGCCAGATTTCATTCAGTTATTGATAGGTCAGCGTGAAGGTCATGATCATTCTCTTTCAGATGCACAAGGCAGGTTGCCCCTGTATGATTGCAGATGCCTTATAAATGTTTGTTTCAAGTTGAGACTATTGAACGAATAGTCTTTGTCAAATCAATCACGTTGTCTCATCAGGTGAGGCTTCAAAATTGGTGGCTGTAACCTCTGTCTTGCGTTTGCTGCAAAGCTGATTGATACTTGTGCAACAGTTTGTTCAATCCACTTTGGATGCACTCGGCAACCCTGGTTACAAGTTGACACTCAGTTCCGCCGTTTGTTCTCATAAATTAGCTCTGGTTTACTGAAGCGGAAAGTAGTTTTCTTGATCAAGGTTGTTGGGATTACGACTGATGATTTCACAGCAAAGGTGTGGACAATAACTTACCTCATGGTGCACGCTTATGAACACACGTTTCCACATCTGAATACAATTGTTTGTGAGGTTGATGGCAGCTGAACATGTTTGAAATTGTCACCTTTTGCATTT
The DNA here is from genome assembly GCA_008508345.1 of Paragonimus westermani. Lineage (NCBI taxonomy): Eukaryota > Metazoa > Platyhelminthes > Trematoda > Plagiorchiida > Troglotrematidae > Paragonimus > Paragonimus westermani. The sequence continues at coordinate 71,173 of QNGE01000505.1, read as the reverse complement.
ATTTTGCTGTTTGCATTTTTGTGTGCCTAAAGTGTCTTCATTATAAACCAGTAGAGATGCTGTGAAGTCTGCTTTAGCAAAAGGTGTCTTTTATGAGCTCAACTCAAGGAACACTGGTTATTTTGTATTTTTGTTACTCTAGGGTCAGATTTTGTTCCAGCGTTACCTGAAAGATCGTTCTTCGCAAGTCGCGTCTTTGCTTTTGTCTGTTAGTCAGCGTATGCATTTGAAACAACCTCCAGCTAAGACCGTAGCCAGCCGTGTGGTATATGAAAGCTTTCGTGAAACGAACGAATTGCCTCCCACGCGTCCCACTTGTTCCTTTACGCGCCTGGACTCTGCCGGACTGGTGGACCCGTTTTGGTCATATTGCACTACTCCATGGGATCCTCCACACTCATCCATGTATATGCACTCATCGCCTGTCGATGCCGAAGGTGGATTGAGTGAGTTAACCGTTTACACGATCGCACCGACAAGCAGACGGTCGATATCCGTTTTTCGGTATGGATCCAGCATTTCGTACACCTGAACGATCTACGTTCAGCATTTTTCTAATCATGACTGCAACATTTTAAATAACAGTCCTTTCCTAAGCATTCATAAACAATTTTTTAAATTCAAAACTAAAAACACTAATGTTTATTACGGCAGAATAACACTTCATTTGGGTATTTTGACCGGACTTGTTCAAAGTGAACAGTGTAGGCGGTAAGTTTATTTCTACATGCTGAAGTGAAACGAGACAAACTGCAAGACTTCTTGCAGATTCTCGTACTACTATTAAATTTTCAAATCAGTGGAAGAAGCACATGATGGATAGTGAACAACTTATTATGACGTTTCAACTCCACACTGAGATCTGTTATCAAACCAAAAAAAATGAATTACTGATGAGTAGTCGGGGATTTGGTTTATTTTCAAGNGTGCTTCTTTTCGAAAGAGGCTGGCTGGAAAGTCTATCTGAATGCGAACGCTGCGATCAAATGTGAGTGATGGTCAACTTGAAAAAGAAGAATGTCAAAGTGAGGATGTTGTGCCATTCACCGTGTGCTCCTACTGGCCTTCGTTCAAATGTCGTTCCAGTGTCAGTGATGCTAGCGTATTAGTTGTCTATTTCCACGTGTCGATTGAACGAATTGTGCGAATAGTTACTATCGCTAGAAGCCATTCTTTCATTTTCGCCCGCATGACCTTAGTGTCAGAGCAGAGATCTAGGGTAGACGTGTCGCACCGCTAATTTAAGTTCATACACTCGTGTGCACGACTGTCCGTTCGGTATATATGGTACATGAATTCTCAATGACTGGAGGATTCTTTGCACAGCGTCAACTGTGCCTTGGGTATGTGGGACTGTTATTTGCGTCTTTATTTCTACGTGCTCCGTTTCTGTAGACCATCTGATAGACACTTTTAAAAAAATTGTGGTAATCAACGGGCATTTTCCTTGTGTTTGAAATTTGTATGAACTTCACTGCATGCCTGCACTTCGGAACAATGTTCGGACGCAGCTTTTAAGGAGGCAGGCTGATTGGTCGCTGAGAATGAGGTCATTTGCTGTAGGTTTGTGTTGGACAGTAACAGTCAGTAGCATACTGATGAACGCTAAGCGTGAGATTTTCTTTTCTTGGGGTGCGAAAACATCAAATATGTTATTCACATATCGAGGCCACCTTTTAGGGTTGAATGTCCAAAAGGCCTTAAATTGATAGTGCTTCATTAGAGAACCTAAACGCAGTCAAGATACAGATGAGCCCGTTCGTGTGTCTCTATGCTACATAGAGACCTGGCCGTCAAATTTCAGGTGCGTCTTCCTGCAGCGTTCCGCTAGCTGAATCCATTCTTCAGGGGAGAGAATCGCTGTACTGAGAAAGCTGTCATCCTCGTTTACCGTGAGCTTCAAACTTTTTGTTGCAAGGTTTTCCGGCGTAAGTGAACCGTGTGGTAATATCGAAGGAAATCAGTACGTCTTCTCCTGGCAACACCACACCTTTAGTTCACCCTAAGAAGTCAGATGGAATGCTTGTCTTCTTCATTGTGTTATATATACAATTCCGCAAATTTGTAAGTTCTCGATAGGGTGTTTCTTTGTCATCGCTGACCAACAATCATTTCGAAAAGGGTGCCCCAGGTAACGTTTATTCGTTATTAACTGCAATCGCACAAACGCAAATGACTTTGCGTGTTCTATTTTGTGTGATAAAAATGTGAGAAATAAAGCAGACAAAATTGTTATTTGTGCTCACTTCTTCATCGTACTCGAACATTCTGGTCACAAAGTGTAGGAATCTAACTCATGTTAACTGATGCAATGAAAGAGTTTACAGCTAAAAACGAAGTATTGACTGAAATCCCATTGCTTATTTTCGGTTAGTAATGCGCAATCAACTTGAAGAAATGCGTATATGCAATTCCGTCTGTCACCTAATTAACACCTGACAAGAAAAGCTATATTATTTTTTTAAAAACTGTACGAATGACGTGAATTTTTAGAACAAACTTTCTAAAACTCTACTGATTACACACAACGCCATGGTTTACTCATTACCTCTAGAGCTGTTCGTATATGTATACATATTTGTCTTTTATCAGTGGTTATGGGGCTTGAACGCCATCATTCACTGTCGTTAGCCGTTGTGACTCATTTGCAGTGTTGGATAGCTTAACAATCGAAGCTTTAATGTCAAAATCCACTACTTCCAGCCCAGCAGTTATTTTCTCCACTCCTCTGTCTATTAGGCATTGATTCTCACACTATCAACATCCTGCCGACTATTCCCGTGGAAAAATTTACAGGTGAGTCTTGGTATTCAGTTTGTCTAGAATACGGTCTTCATCTATTTAGTACCAGTTTCTATTCAACCACATGCTCCGCAAACACACAGAATTAGTCAGATTCGTTCGTGCTAATAACTCTTCCCATGCTTTTGGACTTCCTCACCATCTCTTTACTGTTGTATCGTATTTGTGAGACATTTAACTAACACTTTTTTTGCGTTTTCGTTACGTTCACTTATTCAAACGGTGATCAAACGTGCACCGGGCAATTCCGATTGGTCAGCACCTGTTCTGAATGAGATTTTTGGAAACATACCCCGACAAAACATCTTCAATGATTATACTTACGTTGACAGACGTTTTCTTCCAGAACGCTGTTAGTCATGGTTGTGACGAAAGGCAACTTGAATCACATTGCCGTGTGGCTAGACTGAAAAGTGTACGTGTACGCATGTGCGCTCCTACTGAGCACACCAGTGAGCAGTTGACAAAGTGACTCATCCTATGATGAAAGAAGCCCATCAAGTCAACTTGGAACGCACTCATACTCATTGGACCTTTCTATATCATGCTGGCTGCTTGGCCCAAATCTCACAACTATTACGCGAAACAGCTGTTGAAGCGTATGAGCATAGTAAATTTTCAGTCCCGGACAAGATCACCAAACCGGTTGATGTCGGCTGGAAATTACCCCTACTTAAGAAGGGTTACGCGAATGAATTTTAAATGCAGCCTACTCTCTACACAAAATCTTGCTTAACTCAAAAGTTTATAAACTGAAAACGGAATTCGCATCCGAAAATGCTAACTTATTTCCGCTTGTTCATTCTAAGGGTCGCAAAAGACCATTTGCTTGAGTAAAATCAGCCTACTGTCTGGGTGCTTCGAAAACAGTTTACTTGCCCTATTGCATATCGTAAGTTGTCCGCTTAAAACTAACGATCCTTACTGATGTCTGGAATTGTATAATTCAAAGTTTACGACCCGAATTGTCTCCTATCAACTTATTGAAGGCTTTAATTTACCTCTCTGGATCAGCGTGAACAACCGATTATTTTTCTTGATTGGATTGATTCTGATACATTTCCTAAACTTAAGGAAGGACGAACAGTTGGAATTTCTTCTTAGCGAAAATTTGGGCATCCAAAACGTAGCATCAGTTCACTGCAGCTTGAGTAACAGATATTAGAAAATAGCAGACGGACTTCTGTACTGTGCGAGAATGTGTTAACCAGTTTTGTTTTGCTCACTCTCCTACGGGGTTACATGTATTGTCAGCCATCAATTGTGATATTTCTTGATCTGGAACGTCAATTTTTGAGACTCTTAGACGCAGATGTATGCCGATTGGGTCTACAACATGCTGTCAACCTTTTAGTACGTTAGCTATACTAATTGTTTCCAGAACACTATCTAATAAATGTGAAGTGGTGTTTGTAATGATCATTTTCATTGTTGGCCAATTCCATCATAGACTGAATAATAAGGGACTGTCGACTACACTCGAAAATTCATGAATCGGTATCCCATCTGGTTGAGCCCATCAAAATTTGGCCGCAAAACATCTTTAATGCTGTTCGAACACATCGATTTACCTGAATATAAATGTGAGCAGCGTCTTGTCGAGTAAACAAAGATCATTTCTTATTTTTACCCTAGTTAGAAACGAACACTTGTTATCTTATGCCAAAGCAATCACACATCCCATTCCATTGTGTGAACCTGAACGGAGTTGTTAATTATGCCAATTCCTTTTCGTCTTTAACTGATTACGTTTTAAACCTTGACCTTATTTTGTATTTGTTATGTAGTTTGGAACTGCGTAGCTTTTTTTGGTGGATATCAGGAGAGAGTTAGCGATATCTGATCAGACATATACGATGAAATATCAGTCTTGTCTGTCCTGATCTGCTGTGTTATCTTGATGTGGTAATCACACTCGCGCATTGCGTTGTTGCGTACAGATATACTGGCTAGGACTTCGGTCCTACCACGCATAGGCGTATCAGATAGTCAAAAACCGCATTATGGAGATGAAAAACAGTGATGTTCGCGGTTGCACGTTACGTTACCGATTACGCGTAAGTACCTAGGTAGTGGGGCACAATCTTGTAACCACACAGCAATGTCATTTTTTATTAATATATTATCATTGTAAGGAAAAGGAAGTCAGCATGGCTTTCCTCAAATTAGATAATTTGGATTGCTAATCGGTTCACCATGACCAACAGCTTGTTATCCGATACGATGGTAAACCCTGTAATATCATTCAAAAGCCCATCGTGGTTTTGGATGCATCCACTGTCCGATTCAGACTTCCGTGTTTCATTTACTGCGCACTCAAGCTACTCGAGCCTCACGTTGTCAAGTAAATCCGAATTTTGTGTCAGGGGTGGGGTTTCATTCTCCAAGTCGACCCCCTCACAGGACGAACGACCGGGTGTATCAAAAGCTACCGTTCTGTCAACGCTGACTTCATTCAATTAGTAGCACCTTATCGACCAGTTTTCCTTGTAAAACTATAGTATTTTTGTGCATCAGGACATACTGGTCTTCTAAAACCGTGACAACTGACAAACACTGACGCTTTCGTCGACAACCTACTTTTTCGATTATTCCGTCAAGTCTGAAACTCGATATGTGCTGTGCCTCATAGGTCGTGCAATGTCAGGCTACCAACTGTCTTTTGTGAAGTGAAGCGTGAATTAGCGACACAGTTTTGTCGCATCCTTTGTGCACATCGACCGATTAGTGGAGTGTAGATCGTCGACACTTGTCACTGTATGTTTCCCTACTTGAGGCTGGTATTTCTATGTTGATTTATTTAAGCACACCTGATCTGACTGGTCTTGGACAAAACAGCACTAGGTGCGACAGCAACGTATGTGATCTCTACGTGTATTTGACCTGGATGCGTCTACCACGTGTACGTCTGTTACGTATCTTCCAGCGATCCAAGCACTCCTCATTGGATTAAATCATGACGTTACTCAACAAACTTACGACACATATTTAACTAGAAGTGTCCACGAATGCTGTCTGATAACCGCCTTGGGGTGACTGTTTCTGATCCACTTATGAATAATCCCGTTACAAATTCTCATGTAACTGCTTATGTTTCAATTATTGAAAGCAGCTGTTCTCAAGTTTGGTCACTTGCGAATTACACTGGAATATGGGGATGATGTCCGTAATTCTTTTCGAAGGTACGAAGAGCTTAGGTTGGTGTTGTTTTGATTCGAAATGATACGTTCAGACCCATTTGTGAATGGGCCTCCTTTAGATTTCGTTTGGTATCTTTGGTTGTGTACTTCCAAAGTGGGGTTTAATAGACAGATACGCTGGAATTCAGTAAATTTATTTCTGTTCAGTGAAAATTTACTAATACTGGGAATTATGACATTATGCAGTACAATTTGACAATCGAATCACTTGATTTGAGTTACTGTTGATTTTCTTGTGTGAGCCTGTCGAGTTTATTTTCTGTCCACATACAGTCTCACTTAACAGTTGCCATATGTGCTAAACCTTGACGGAATCTCAAAACAATCCTCATGTCTCTTGCTCTACACTGAGAATTTGCTGCTCATTCACGTGTGTTTTACTGTCCAAGGTGACTTTTTATGTTGTAAACCGCTCGCCTCACGTTGTTTCGCCCGCCTACACTGACACAGACACCACTTTCATCTGCTTGTTTATTGGACAGTGATCATTTTGACGTACAATCGATACAACTCATTGTGCCAAACTCTGAAAAGTTTGATTAAACTGCCATACTTGCATTCAGTATTGGTCGTTTGGAACAATCCGAATTGGTCGCCAGATGGGCTGCGTTGGCCCCGACTACATGTCCCGCTTCGAGTGAGTGTTTTCCACAATATTTTTTGTCTATGTCGCCCCTCAGTGGTATGAATGTTAGTTGACGTTGACATCCTGGCAGCCGTTAGCTAGCCGGTCGATCCTTTCAGTGAAACAGTTATCACGCTAGTCCACAAGTTTGTAGAGTTAGTCTATCGGTAGATTTTTCGTACTCTTTTTAGGTCCGTATGTTTCCTTTACTATTCAGTCAGAATTATAATGTACACTGAACCCTTCTGTCACAATTTCTCTTTACATCACTCGAAGGATTTCTTCTGACGTTCTTGGTTACGTTACAAAGTTTTCTGTTGTGTAACCTACAGCGAAACTTTGTGAGATCTTTATTTATCTCAACACTTGGTTACATTTGTTGCAGTTCACTATGTGTATGAACATTGACATGCCTTCGTCTTATTCAGAACAAATAAATCCTTTAAAAACAATTTTTCACCTGATTCGTGGCGAGACGAAGATTGATTGCAGAGGTGAGCGAACACTTCAGTGGATAGTTTAGAGTTGTCATAGGAAATCACGCAAGACAAGTTGGTGTGTGGCAATAAGGTGGACAAGACGAACAGTTGTTAAATGATTCTGATGATTAGTAGAAAGCATAGGAAAGAACTTCGTTCGCATGTTCCTCGCAAGCGTCCATGTGTATTGATTGACTTTGGCAACAAAGATAAGCGTTACATGCCGCTAACTGTAAACAGAAAGGCCATACATCTCTATATTGATATCCAACCACTTACAAGAAGGTCTTTTGTCCTAATGTCGATGTAGACACAATTGAACGTCCAGCTTCACACCTGCTACAGTAGGACGGACACCGATAGACTTGAATACAGCGAAGTGTATCGCAGGATAGCACTAGTGTGAAACGTGAATCAATCCCGCAAAAGAGCAGAAGTCATAGTGCTGTGAATAATAACCAACAGAATAATGAGTGTACATGAATGGATCGGTCAGCCATCAGTCATCATGGGATTGCTATTGTAACTCGGTGTTTTGAGTATCTAGCAAAATACAAAATATCTTTTGATAACAAACAAGGAAACACAGCTACTGTAAGACGCATCCAGCTGGACTCATACACGCACTGACAAGTCCCTTCAGCTTTGATTTGAAATGCAACATTGTTATTCATTGTAGGTTGTAACAATCTTTTTTTGGACTCTTGTATTTATCAGCCTGTTTCGTGATAGCATTAAAATATCTTTTCTGTGAGCATTGGGTGTGCGGCGAAAGGTGCTTTTATGAATTTTGGATGGCATATGCTCTTCTGACCACATAGACTTGTCATCGTGTGCGGTCTGCGCTGATTGGTTCATTCAAATGGAATTGTGGTTTCTTCTGCCGTTGCTTGTGAGAATGTATCGCCTTTTTGACTTCTCCCCGGTACTGCCACTACAGATTTTTAACACTTCCGATCGAAAGCAGTTGCTAGACAGCACATGCACCGTTCAACCACTGTGGCTAATGCTTCCTCATTTTTATGGGAAGTTTGAGTTAACCTCTGCGTTGGACTGATAGTGTGAGCTCACAGTCTTCGACTAATTTCTTTCTACAAGCGCTATCTAAAAGCATACAAAAACAAACCAAGAACTGCGTAGCAAAAATCCAGATGTTCGGTGATCTTTTTTTCTGTGTATCCGATTTCCTACACTTTGTCGCCTACTCTGGAACGCCTAACCGAATTCAAATCAATCAATCTGTTACTAGTGTCTTGCAAAAGGTAAACCGGATACTGCGTTCTCGGAATTATAGTAACATTTGTTCCTACTACATTTCGCAAGTAGCATGACCTGGTAGAGAGAACAAAAGCTTAAATATTCGTAACTTTGACTTGCAATCCTCCCACGGTTGTTAAATTGTTCATGCAAGATTTAGGGGAAAAGTTGTTATCTAGCGTTCCTGATCCACCTAGAATTTGGTGGAGGTATATCGATGATACGTTGATGGTGATATGTAGAGAAACTGTTGATAAATTCACGGCACACATAAACTCCTTTCATCAACACATCAACTTTACGATTGAGCGCGGATCCGTGGACCATGAGCTGAGTTTCCTAGACTGCAAAATACGCAGAAGAGCCGACGGCAAACTGGACACAGGCGTGCACAGAAAGGACACCCATTCTAATCGGTACCTTTGTTTTAGTTCAGAACACTCCATGTGCACTAAGAAAGCAGTTGCATCCAGTTTATCTCAGAGGGCCTTGTTAGTAACCAGTTCCGAGAGCGAGCTGTCGAAGGAATACAAGACTGTAAAACCGACACTGAAAGCCAACGATTGGTGTGACAAGATTTTGCGTCCACTTCAGGAGCCACATTACAACACGATCAACGAGCTGAGGAGTTGGCAGTGGACTATCGTTATTCGGTACAGAAGACATGCATCGGAGGATCTTAGACGGATCCTCAATCAGTGCAATGGGAGAGTGGAATTTGAAGCGACCAACACGTTAAGGAACAGGTTAGTGCACATAGAGGGCAAACGAACATTTCTGGAGCAGTCAACCTGTGTTTACCGAACTAGATGTAAGGATTGTTAATCTGCGTACATTGAGCAGACCGGTCGTCAGTTGGAAGTACGCACCAAAGACCATGTAATTTGTAGTAAGAAGCCCCCTACCGACGTTGAGCAACTGCGGAAATTTGGACACGGTTCAGGCGTTGCTGCACACGCAATCCTCAGACAACAGCAAGTTGACTTCGACCATCGGGCTGTGTTACAAGGTGGTTTTCGTAACCACGAAGAACGTCTGTTGTCAGAGGCCTTGCTGATCGCCAATACACCACAGGTAGTGAATCGATTTGGTGGTTTGGAATTGTCAGTTGTTTGGCGGGATTTATTGGTTGGACAACAGTGCCACCAGGTCGGCATGCCTGTCACCCACCCCATTCCAAACAGTCCACACGCATGGAGAATAATCGCACACACGCGCACAAACACAACATCCAATAACTGTGTATCCTTGTTTGCACCTGGGGTGGTGACATGGTGACTTCATGTGAATCGTGAACCCACACACTCTATTGGTAGCCTGTCCACACAGCGCGTGTTAAACACACAACTGCGTGCCAGTTGTTGACTGCCTCATTTGAATCTTGTACAATGTGAATTTTCTGATTTGGATCGCTTGCTGAAGGTTCTCCGAGAAGGTCGAAACGTTGCGAANGAGTCTGTTACACTTTAGACAGAATAGACACTTCAGTTCGTCAGTTTGGTGTATCGACACGACTATGTGACTGTCTGCACTCTTGATGTTGAGCTGTTCGAGCTAGTTGTGAAGTATAAATACTTTGGGAGGTTCATAAGCGCTAATGGAATGTCGGGCGATATCACAAACCGCGAATTAAAGCCCCGGATAGTATTTGCAAACTTACATAATCTCTGACACCAGCATACTTTCGATCACTCAGTGAGAAGCCGAATTTGTAATTCCATCATATGAGCTGTCTTATTCCGTGCTCATGCGATGCTCGTGAGCGTCCGTCTTCGACCGTCTATTTCTCCGAAACGTTAGCGGCTTGTGGTGCATACATTTTATCTGCTAGACGTTCCTAGCTGAGGTGCGATGGACAGTGTACACTTTTGTTTGAAGACGCTGTCTCATGTGGCGAGAAACAGAAGTCAATGGCGCTCCTGTTGCGAACTTCTTGTTGTGCCGATGTACTTTCTGTTTCCTTTCCTTACCCAACTCCAGCTGTTCTTCCTTCTACACGTCGGATCACATTTGACATCTACTCTGATCTTAATCGTGTCAAATAGATAGGTATATTATCGGTTGAATTTGAGTGTTTCATTATCGAGCAGTTCCAATCAGCCGTCATAATTGTTATTTTCGTTAGTGTATTTTGGATTATTTATTGGTGGGGGGGTGGGCAAGCGTTGATGACAATAGTCTGCCACTTAAACTGCTTAGTGTCCAAACCCGCTTCACGCCGTTTGCTTCTGTCTGGGCGACGTGCGATCCTGTTTGTCACATGGCAACGACCATCCTAAATGTGGTGTGTATACTCAGACCCTTGACAGTATCTCTGTTCAAACGCTGGATAAGTTGTTACGTGCTGTAAAATGTTTCGACATCGTTCATGCTTAGTCCTGGCTAAGCTAAGACACTTTAATCGTCAACTTATACAAAAATGCCTTTAGACCCGATAAACCACATTCTTGTGAAATGAACATTACTCACAGTTAGTTGTATATGTCGCATTCGCGCAGAATTTTTGGTCAACCTCTTACGGGAAGAAGCACTAGACTCTAGTTTCGCTCTCGTCAGAAATCTTGAATAGTGCGTATCCTTGTCACGGTCGGGATTCAACTCCGGCCACGCTTTCGTGGATGTGTTTGAGCGTCTACACATGATAATCCAGTCGCATCCAATGTGTTGGGCTATTGACACAGTGGTCAACACCATCACCTCCTACAAGCGTGGCTGGAGTTCTAATCCCGGCAGTACCAAGGATACATGAGCAAAAGTTAATTCTAGTGTTTCTTTTCGAGGGGGAGCTACTAGAAGATTGATGGGAATGTGACACTTGAGATCACTTCAATTTACGTAAACGATAATCTCTGGCTACTCAACAAGAATCACGTTTTATTGGTTCAATCAACTCTTTACCTGACCATTCGGGGTCGATAGTGCGCATAAGTTTGATTTTATGTTTTTTAGTTGGTTTCGTTGCCCTTTGGCGAATTGTCGATCGAAGTCACGCCATGTTCTTAGGCTTCTAGTGTGACTCTCGGACTTGAAAGCCAATTTTAATGTTCTGTCGCATATACATTTATGTAAAATCTAGCATTTGTGGTGGATTTTACTTTTAAGAAACGCGTTTTTACTCATGTTTTTATATCTCCAGTTAGCCCTGCTTTCATCCACGCGTTTTGACTACTCATTTCTGGAGAAACTGGTTGAAAACAACACGATCTCTTCTTGCATTTCGTATTATCAGGTGATTCGTGCCACGAAAAACAGTCTGAACAACCGATTCCTCCCCTATGACTTGATTGATACGGATGCTGTGTTTACTCTGGACGATGATTTAACGTTACCACAAGAGACAATTTTAATGGCCTTCAGGTAGGTATATATATATATGTAAATAATGCAATCATGTTCGGTTACGGTTAATTTTAGATTCTGTTCTTGATTAGCTGTTCGTCCTCGATGACGCGCGTGTTTCACTCACATGCACCCACTCTGGAAAAATTTACTGCCGTGCTTACTTTGCCAGCCATTGATTGACTCATAGTTCAAGCAGCAGATGTGGCTTTTACGCATATTCCACGCTCAGTCTGTTGCTGGCAAACGGTTCAGGTACAGTTTTTTGTGCGTTACACACTTCTTCTCTGGTGCTTTATCCTCTGAAACATTGGGTTCTCCAAGGTTACTACTGCGCAGATACGGCTTTGATGACCCGAAGAAGTCATCGTTTCAAGAATCGGGCAGTGATGCGCGCCACGCTGAGTGGACATCTGGTACAACTGGTCACGGTTAAATTTCCAACTGATGATCAGCTCACGGAATCGTAGTAGTGTTACAGCTTCCATATATCAAACAAACCAGTTTTCATCGTGTTACTCCACTACTGCAACTACAGAGCATAGCAGAGAGTTGATGCTGTTAAGGTAAATCCAATGAAAAGAAACATTACTAACAAGCTGAAGAGGGTTACAGTTTTTTCTCATCTCGTATGCCGTTACCCATACCGCGCTATCGTACCCGTCACTCCTTTGAAACTATTAAAAACGTGCACTTCTGTCGAACGTTGATGTCGATTGCTTAATTCTCTCCATGCCAGTGCGTGTTGACACGCAACACACATGATCAGCTGGTTTTTCGCCAATCGCATTGCATTATTGGAACGTATCTTCTGGGGTTAAAAGTAACCTTACTCTTCCGCACTGGCCGGGATGAATGCGAAAAAATGTCAATACGAAATACTTGAAGATTTACAACCGGAATAAACCATGTATTCAGGTTGTGCACGTATTGCCTATTGCGGTCGTATTGCGGTCGATGTTTTACGGTCAGAACATGTGGCATTTGTTAAATCATCGGCGTCTGTCGTCAATGCACTGCTGTTGATGGTGACAGTGGTGATGATGCGGCTAACCTAACGACGCCTTGCCGTTCCATTTTTCTCGCGCTACCCGGTTTGGACAAACTGTCAACCCTTAACCAATGACTTTTTGAGTTAACAGTGGTTACAATTATTTGAGGTTGGGTGCTCGGAATGTACCACATGTGAGTCACTACTGAAAGCAGCACAGTATGGTCAAAATGATCCATATTTGTGGCATGCTATTCCGTTTCTTGATCTATCCGTCCCACACTCGGTTTGTTTGTCACTTAACTTCTCAATTCGAACCAGTGCTCGACAGTAGCCGGCCAGTGATAATCATTTCAAGCCGTTGTAACAGTGGCTACGCAGGATTGATTGATTTTAGGGTGCTGGAGATAGTGTACATGAAGGTGTTTCGTCAAACACTTCGCCACACTCTCATAGAGAGACTGAAATGGTTTATCATAACATTAACGGATTACTAAACAATTACGAGGTGGACCTGAAATTAATGAGCAACACAACCACTAGTTGTCTTTCACGTTCCAGCCGAGATTAACCTTTTGATGGGCAGTGTACCGAAGGAGACGCATTCAGGTGCGTATCCATATTTTTAAAAATTACGTTGAACTGAGTAGTTAAGAAGCATGCAATCAAGTGAGTATTTTAATTCAAACTCATTTGTCTAGCCGTTTGTTTACTCACTGTTACTAGAATTGGCGCCTAATTTAAGGAGGTCAAGTGCATATTCAATACGGGTCCCGATTTCCTTGACTAGGATTAGAGGCTAGACTAAACTGCGATTTAGTTTGTTGTACTGATGATTTGTGCTCGATGTGTATTCCCAGTCAGAACAACCGACTCACATGCCAACGTGGGTAGCATGGTGTTCATCAGTGCGTGATATGCTGGTAGGTTTGCGCCGTCTGCTGTTTTTTAATATGTAATTCGTATATCACTCGAGCGTTCATCACAGACGTTAGTTTTAGGGATGATCTACGACTGGTGTAATTCGCGATGTTCAAGGAACAACATTGTGGAACGCCATCTAAACCGTGATTGTTTCATTGGCGGAACACCGTGACTGCTTAGACTGCCAGTTTGAAACGCTGCCCGATGTGGCCACCTGTCACAGCCACTAGAGTTCTTCCGCACAAGCAGTTGCTGTCGTCTCCTCCGAGTAATTTCATTTTCCGCTTTGCCTTTATTGAATGGAATTTTGCCTCCAAGATTCTCCTCATCGCTGTTGCGGCGAACTGCGTTCCGGACCCTACATCATCTAATGGGGATCATGACTAATTAGGCATATATATATATATATATATATATATATATATATATATAT
>QNGE01000505.1:31643-54034 GCA_008508345.1 Paragonimus westermani | reverse complement strand
GTTCTTCCTCAGCTAGAGCTCAACTTGGTTTTCATCTGAAGATCACGGATACAGCTACAGAGAAAGTCAAAACAAAGCTTCTACTCCTCATTGTGATACATTGTCCAGCTCTTGTGAACTGGTCTGTTGAAAGGGGAGAAATGTGATGTCCTAAAATATTATTATTCTAGCTGTCCTAACCACCTTTGTCTGTTTGATAGTGATGAATTTGAAATGTCAGCTATATGAATGGAATACATATAACTGTTTTACGGCTCCGCCCACACGTCTACGAAACACATTTACATTGAACGAGCAAGGAATTTCGGTAAATGCTAGTTTTTACTCATGGACAAAGCAACTGTTGAACATGGATTCGGCGCTGAGTATGTGAAAAATAAGCGCTTAATTACAAGATGGCCTTTCTGCCAGGCCACTTGATGAGTTGTAAGTGCATCATCTATGACCAAAGAATTGCTCTCGTGAGCATGCGGTGTCAGTAACAAAGGCTATGAAGATAAAGCGAGAGGCAGAATTCACCAAATTGTAATATGCACTACTGACGAGCTCTAATCAGAGCGAAACTCGAGTCTAGTGCTTCTTATCGAAAGCGGCTGGCTGGAAAGTCTATCTGAATGCGAAGGCTCCGATCAACTGTGAGTGATGTTCAACTTGAAAACGAACCAGATCCCCGACTACTCATCAGTAATCCAACTTACAATAGGCGGGACTTCGAAAAGCACAACAGAAGAAACCGAATTTGAAGAAGGAAGGGAAAAAAAACAAAAGTCTTTATTCTGCAGCATGGAGAAACCATGGAAAACTTGACAGCTGTGTGCAGTTATACAAAGCCTATGGATTTGTTTGGTTCCTCTCTCACTTTCATAAATGTGGTTTGTACAGGCATCGTTGTGAATATTCAGATATTTGGAGGTAAGGTTTCAAATGTTTACAAACTGTTTTCCTTTTTCGATAGACTAATGTGTTAAACTTGCGAAAGTTTCACGGACTTCCCATTTCCATCTAAGGTACTGTGTGACCTCATACAATTGTCTGCTAGCTGGGTTTTTCCTGGCGACTGAGGTTCGAGGCAACAACCTTTGAAAATAGTTTAAAAATGGCTGAATTGTTGACACTGTTTATCTTACACAGAAGTCATTTTCGTTTCTTCGCTTTCCGCTTCAACCTACTCTTAATGTTGTTTTTAATATTTGTCTGTGTGTAGTAGTCCTCTTCTCGAAAAGTTATGGACAGGTCATACCAAAATTGGTCTCACTCGGGTTTGTCTCTCTTGAAAAGGAAGACAGTTCTGGATGTAATTGAAGTAGGGAAGAACTGAAGTACAGCCTAGTCAGCTATATCATCAACAGTGCCCTGATAAGTATTGATCACTACGCTTACATACAGTTCTGAAACTTGATTTTCATCTTCATGGCATAATTAAATAAATTGCATTCTTAAATAGTTCTTAGAAAAGATTAATACAAGACTTTGTGAACTCTTGGTAAAATACTGGAGACAAACGAAACCGCTCACTTTACGGGGTCTACGTTGTACACCCATTCCAGGTGTACGCTTCTTGGGCGCCTAATTCTTCACTAATCTCGTCAACTGCAGTGTACACTTCATGGATCTGAACGAACCTGACTTAAATCACGTTTTTGCTCTCAGCATTCTAAACTGTGATACCACTACACAATCGTGACAGTTCGCTTCTTTCATTCAGCTCCAGTAACTCGTTGGAGTGAGATTAGGAAGGAACAATGGTTTAAACGTTCAGGCTTGTGAATGGCTGAGTTGATCGTGTTTTTCTGTAATTGGAAGTTCGAAGTAACATAGCACACTCATCCTCTAATTGGCCATTGTCCCTAAGTCACATGTACCGTAGACAGATCTCAAAATTGTAGGATTATAATGCACTCATTAAGAGCACCATTTGTGATGTTCACGAGAAACCCCTGGGGACAGTTCCTTTTTATGTGTATACATATATGTCTAATCGATTGTTGGTCTATTGTGTTCAATTACCAAGTACTGGACTTAATTGTCTATTGGTAAGCAAACTGGTTAGTCAAAGCTATGTAACCTACATTCTTCTTGCTGTCGCTGACCAAGATCGTTCGCTTTCCGAACTTTCTGTGGTTTCTCAATCGGATAAAATGATCGTGCATACGTGGACCGTTCGGCGTACGTGTGCATACGGTTTCGGGTTTATAAACTTCTATGTATTTCTCACTGTTTTCTTTCATCGCTCACTAATTCAATGGTAGTGACGTTATTTTGCCGATCTCACGTTTGCTGGTTCGCACCTCACTTTTCACCACTTCTGTTGTACAGATTACAGTTGCCTCAACACAAATGTGATCTACCCTATCACATGACAGCGTACATCGTAATATACGTCGACCAGAATTTTTATCTTAAACCATCAATACCTGATGACAATGTTTGTTTTTGATCGATCTGTTGTGTCCCATCCCCATTGACGCCACTGTATATTTCTGGATTTATGCATAACCGATTATACGTTGCTATTCATTATACAGTATTACCTGTTCTCGTACACTTGGGAAATGCCCCCCGCTCTGAGAACGATTGTGGACGAATATATGAATTGTGAGGATATCGCTTTCAACTTTTGGGTTGCTCACCTCACTCGGAAGACCCCAATACATGTAAGTATGCTTCCGATGTCTTCTATGAAATGCGTTGCTCGTGAAGCCCAGGGATTTGGCAAATAGTCAACTTTGTTTCAATTCACTGATGATATATGATTTACCTCTCGCCTATGAGCTCGTAATTTTGCATAACCCCGTCGATTGTTTTTCGTGGTTGGCTGCACACTTGGCCGAGCGATCCACATACAGCAGGATCAGGGCGTGTTCTGGTTTTGGTGCGCTTTTATCTTCGTTCAGTGGTAGAGTTGACAAATTGTTGTCATTTTTGGCAGACCTTCAATGTTTGATATAATAAATGAGACCAAATTGATTAGAGGTTATTGAATGTTGAGGATTAAAATGTACGTTCTCGGATAACACGTTTAGTCATACATGTCAATTCCACCACCACCCTCGCAGAAGTGATCAGCCTAAAATAACCACTAGCAGAGAAAACTGACGCCTTCGGAGAACAACGGACCAGAAGCTCTTAGCTTCTTGTCGCAGCGCTCTTTCTGTATTAAGACTACGTGTGCGTAACATGAGGAACCTTACCAGATCCCCGTACACACATCCTTATGGCGGAGGAGCAACCGAAGGCAATGATATGTTGGGTACTGTCCGTAACGCGGTGTCACTGTGTTGCATCATTTGAATAAACAAATTGAGGTTCCATTCTCGTCGGAAGACGTTGTGTGGATGCCAGCTGTCTGCTCCGTTGTCTAAACTCCCTTTACACAATGTGACACTGATCCAGTAGTCTGATATTGTGTGAGATGGGTTATTTCATGTGTGTGTAAAAGGCTAGCAATTGAACTTTTCGGAGACAGTTTCAACAATCGATCAGCTACATCCTTGTTTCCCGTTTCGATGCAAATTCGGATGGACATTATAGCTTTACGTATACACCAGTAAAATGTTATATCGTCATCTCCGCTCAGAAGGAAATTCAGAGCGTTCAAGATTTGATTACATTTTAACGTTACCAGTTTATAATTCTTCACTTTTCAGTACTGTGTCACTGTCACTGTTCTTCATCCGTCACTTTGCCCCCTTCTCGGTGTTCATGGCTTAGCTGGTGTTTTGCTATACCACCCCTTTTGGTAACGGTCAATTAAGTCCTGAGGAGTAGTCTTCTGATCTGATGAACTGAACTACTTAACTCGTTTTCTGTTAGTATTCTCAGAGCACATACTGTAATTTCTAAATATCAGCTAGCACCCTGGCGTAAGAAGGGGTTGTCCTATCCACGGAATCGCATCCAGTGGTGTGTATGGCGAAGTATGTAAAGTATTTTCTCGTTTCACACACAGCTATTACTGATATCCCTAAAAAAAGCAATATGTTAGTTTCTACGTTACGTTCTATATTTATACTAGACTAGGCTGCAATATGGGTATTCCTGGGAATTAATTATATCAGCGGGTTATCTAGTTAGTTTGGGAGAGTATTGTAGTCATCTACGCATTTTGGAAGAAAAGAACTGAAAACTACCGGGGCACCGTTGAGTGAACGGGTGAGAAAAATCCGAGTTATGCCTCATGACTTCATGGCAGCCTCGACTGTAGCAGTGAATGGTTACGTAGGTTCAGGAGCAACTACGGTGACACATTCGTGAAAGCTACCGAGGAAAGGGTTCCGATTGATTTCTTGATTGTCACGGTTATACGTTAAAGAAAGATATATTGCGCATAATGTTTACAACTCTCAAACATCCGTTTTCATGTCTATTTAGCAAAACACAGCTGTTTCTTTAATTTCGCAGTTTTGCAGTTCGTGATACGCTGAACTTGAGATCGTATACCTGCACTGGTTGCTTCCGTTTGAAACCAAGGTGACTGCCCAATCATCACTCAATCGTCCCGGTGGTGCCCAGTTTCTCGCGCGTATACATCTTCCTGCTAACGTACTGCGCGATGATCTTTTCCAAAAGCATTACGTTAGTGGATCATCAATTTGCATATTCAAATTCGGTCAAGAAAAGCCCTACACAGTTCAACAGTGAATTCTCAATATTAAATTCACAACCACATCAACAAAACTATCCACAAAAGTTGCAAATGTTAGTCTTCACTTGTGAATCATAGGCGGTTACTAAACATACAAGAAAAGATATAGTGGCATTGTTGTACGGTGTCGGGAGTGCAAATAACAGAGTATGCTCTCTTACGAAGATGTTGAGCTGTACGCAGCGTCGAAGCGACGTTCACAACAATCGAAAGAAGCTCGGGTTCCAATACTATGTTACTGTTATTGAATAGGCAACCCGGACAATTTTGATCGCCAGAGAAATCAATTACAATTCAGTGTTGAACAGGCTAAAAATGCATCATTATTATTACAAAATATGGCCTTCCTATAAGGTGACTGGACTGGAGCGGTTTCCTGATTGGAAAAAGTTCAGCCAATCAGAACCACCGCATAAGCTGCTGTAAACGAAATTACAACCGATCGTTGCCAACCAATCAGAAGCGATGAAAAGCTGCTCCATATAATTTGTTTTCATGAAGTGGTCATTAAAACAACTTTTTTGAACGCATTTCACATTTAAACAACCGATTTGGTCAGGGCAAGATCGTGGAACGTGACAACGAACAGGTCAGTAAAAACGCAACACACCTGTGGCCCAGTGGCACTCAATAACACGGTTGGTTCCCTGCGAAAGGAGCATTGTTTTTCTAACAAATTGAGATTGCCTAGTGCCTCTCAGACCATTGTTGTTCTGATCCTCTCAACTCAGTAACGCAGTATGCGAAGATTTTTGCTCAGTACACTTAGGTAATAGCTTTGTTGTCTTACTAAAAACGGTCGTTATTAGATAAAGTCGTGAGATGAAATCATGCACACTTGTTTGACAGTAGGAAGCCCGGGACTAATTTCATAATCACTGGAAAATAGGTCACAGTCAACAGAAGTAACATACCGTTGGCCTCTAAGGATCGAAGACAAAACCTTCCGATACTGCGAAATGTTAGGGCGAAGCCACCACTGGGATGTAAATCTCCAGGTATTGCTTAATCAGCATTCTTAATACGAAACGCGTTGGGAAGGAAGGATAAATGGGTTACTTAAAAATAAGTTCGTACCTTTGAACAACTTCTGTGTTATTTTCCCAAGTAAACGAAGTTTGGCCATTCAGACGTGTAAACCTCTTTCTCTCAGTAAACTACTTACGACAGAATTGAATAAGGGATCGTTGACCACAAACTGCTGTATTCCGAGGACAGCCTTTCGTTATTTTACCTTATAGGAAACATAAAACTGTGTGGGCCGGATAGGTTAGAGAGTAATTAGTGGGGTTTGGGAGACTGACAAAACGTTACTGAGGAAACCAGGTGATTTAATGGTACTGTTACGAACGCTTCTTGATTCGCTTTACGTGGGTGTTGGAGTAATACCAGCTGTTTTCGAACAGTCAAGAATTTCAACAGTGCCAAAATGATCATCAGACAAATCGCCGGGCATCTCAGAACATCCCTTAGGAGTAGGCGGATCCAGTCCCTTTGGTCCGCTTGCTCTGTTTAGGGTTCATTGCCCATGCTAGTTCTATGCTGTATGCTGAATAGGTGTGGTCCAGCTCAACGTTGTACATAAATATAACTCGTGAATCTTGTTCAGTGCGTGAACCAACAAAACTTCTCTCGAGATCCACAGTGTTGGCCGGAATGTTCTGTTGTTTCGACGTTCCTAATTTCGCGATTTCCACTGTTAACCACTATCTGTTGCATGATGAAAAACTGCACGTCCACGGTTTAGCTATTGGGTGTTGCCTCAGTCGCTTTACCGACTTGCCTGACCAACTCCCTGAGACCAAATGGTCGCCATGCATTTTTTCATCAGTATTGCTTGTAATTAATTCAGTTTGTTGAACATGGAAGTTGGCGCAATTGTATCGTAATCACTTAAAGAAATATTTGGTTGCCTTTTAGTTTCGTCGCGAACAAACAGTTCAAAATAATGAACTCCATCGTTCACACCATACATACGGTAGGCGGCATCTGGTTCGGATTAGTCTGTCACAGCAACCGAAGCCAAAGGACGCTTGGGCATAACCATCACCGTAAGTGGCTTGCATCGCACCACTTACAGTTCCACTCACACACTACGTGTTAGGTGTAAACCCAAAAGAATAAGACCAGGAGGTGTGTGAGTGGGGCCTTTTTGTCCATCCGGCCAGTGCTAGTTCACCCATTGCTAGGCTAGGTCGGAGCTGCAACCCCTATCTCTCGCGAAGTGAACAGAGAAACTACAATTGTAAGGTCTACGCTGGGAAGAAAAAACATTAAAAATGTAAAGCAAGGAGCATACCATCATAGGAGTGCATGTTAGTGCATTCTAGAAAGGATATGAAGCGAAATTAAAATGCAAAGTTGGATTGGGAGAAAACAAACAAAACGTTCACCACAGAATACACCAACAATGCTAAGGAGGAGGAAAGGTAGAAGGCCACAGGTAACCAGGTTTCTGAGAAGGGGTACGGGTGATTTCCAAAAGACGGCAGTCGTTGGTTGATGTGGACAAGAAAAAAATGGATATAACCTGTATAGCTTTCTTGTCTCCAAAGCACTCGTTCTCTCTTGGGCGACGGTGTACTATGAGTACTTTGATGACCTATTAATCCCTAATGGCCGGCGCACTCGTGGCCATGCACATCGAAACGTCACATAGTCATTTCACCATCAACTCTGGCTTCGACTGTTCCTTTGCGTGCCACGCGCTTCGGTTCACGGTCCCGCAACTGCTACTCACTAAACTTGCGGACACCCGTCCAGATCATATTTCTCCAGACTGTCCGGTTTATCGCCAGGTCTTCCCAACGTCTAAAATCAATGTTACAACCCGAAAGATTTGTCTGGATAACATCTTGGTATCTCAGCTTTTGACCACCAGGATTTCGACTATTAGATTTCAGTTGTCCATAGATCAGCTGTTTTGGAATACGGTCACTGCCCATTCGACGGACGTGACCTGGTCGACGGGGTTAATTCAGCATCAGCATGGTTTCCATTCTGTCCATGTCTGCTCGTTGCAATACCTCAGCTTTCGGGACCATATCCGACCACCGAATACCTGAGACGCGTCCTAGATGGAAACTGTTCAGATAATGCACGTTCCGCTGACGTGATATCCAAGTCTCGCTGCCGCACAGAGGCTTAGGCAACACCATTGGGCGGCAGAAAAGCAGCTTTGTTTTCATCCTCAGGTTACGGTTCTTCCGGACACGTCTTTCAAGGCGTCCGAAAGCAGCACTAACCTACACCACACGAGCTCAAAACCCGCGATCCGCGGAATAATCTGCAGACAGATTGCTACCCAACGAAGCGAATAATGCGAAGCTTCCGACGTCTCCATTGATGTGAATTTCAGGCACGTGTGTAGGCACAGCACCTCCGCCTGGAGAAGGCTGTAGGAAAGAAAATGTCTTACCTGTGTTGATATCCACTCCAAATTTTGATGCCGCAGTCACGATAGCTATAGTCGTTCGCTGTAGTTCGTCCTCACTGTATTCGAGCGGCGCTCTTTCGTCTGCGAGCAGACGCATGCACATCGTTGAGGTATGGGCTGGGGCGCCGAAATGGCGAATATTCAGTAGGCGCCCATCCTGCCGGGACTCAACCTCAACGCCGTCCTGCGCCGAATCCTGAAAAGCAACTGTTAGCATGACAGTCTAATGGAAACTAAATAGGGTTGGAGACAGTACACACCCCTGCATCACGCCAGTAACCATGTCAAAATCACCAGGAGTGGATCCACACGATTCACCTTCGTCTTCACGCCCACATGCAACATTCTAGTCAAACTGACGAAATTACCTGTACATCTAAACTTGCCAAGTACTGTCTACAACGTCTCGCAGCCCACGGAGTCCAACGATTTAGTGAGCAAAGAGGGCATACAGGGGCTGGTTGTCCCCGGAAATTCTGAAGCTGTTGAATGGCAAACACCAAGTCGATCGTACTCCGAATCGCCCGGAATGCACACTCTTCCTCGGGGACAAAATACTTGGTCGGTTCGCCTCGGCCTGTCGTTTCGGCCCTGACGTACAAAAGGACGGCTGATGTTCGCATCTCGCAACACTGACGCACATAGGTCGTGTCTTGCTACTGACTGCTTAAGTGGCCTTCGCTGAGTACCAGTTATCCATCGGTTGATCGATTTTCCCACAACTCTGTGTTCTAATCGCTGCTGCACTTAACTGGACACCATATCCTGAATTTAGGCAAATATCGAACAACGTAATCCGTATAAGTATATCTTGTTCAACAAAACTTATAATAGAGATGCCTCAAATACCATAGTACTTGCGCAAAACAGGGGCGACGAAAATGAGTACACAGTTAAAGGAAATGCAACTTTCGACTATGCACTTTGCAGATTTTTTTTACCGATCAGTGTCTGGCAACCATTCCAATCACAGGCAGACATCACTTTTTGGGTCGCACTCTGAAAGTCTTTACCTCTGTAACACCAAGCCTTGGCGTGAAATCGTGCAACTCTCAAAGCTACACCATACACTGAACACCTGGTTACCGCTTCTAGCCCAACCCACGTCTACGAGTTGTTGCTGTGATGGCTTAGCTTGCGTTAAATAGACCACCAATCTAAAGAACGATGTGCACTATCAGCCGTGTTACCAAGACTTTTGGATTATTTATCCATAACCAGATATATCCAGACTTCGTTTTTTTAGACAGTACATAATCTCTGTTGTACAATTCATTTTTCCATGAAACGTACGATCGTTATTGTATATGGAGAAAAATATGTGTGCTTATAGCTATCGATTAAATTGTTAGGTTTTTCTGAGATTCAGACCTTTTTGTGGAACCTGGGATAATGAATGTGTGGTTTATTGTTGGTCTCTTATCGAGAGATCGTGGGTTAGTTATATTAGTGAGTCATTTTAACCATGGGATCATCTGACTGTCGTTTTCATTCAACGAAATTGTCCACTTTGTATCCGCATATATGGGGAGATATTTCCCAATTCTTTTATGCCTCAACGACATTGCTCAATACTCAGTAAACATCCCGAACCACTTCCAGGTATACATATAGAAGGCAAATAGGCATTGTGTGTTCTATTATCTGATGCTTCGGAGTGAGCTTTGCAGCCCGAAAGAGAATGCTGTTTCTTCAAGTCTATTGTGGTTATGTAAACCTGATCTTCGTTAATGAGATTATGAAGATCATGAGTCGTTTTATATAGTTAAGTATCTCTATTGACTGGAGTGAGCCTGCTGAAAATGAAGTTTAGACATGTGCTTCTAAGGCTAGGGATCTTTGTTAGCCAAGCTAACCTTCAGCGACATGCACGTGTTTGTAGCCCAAGTTTCTTGTGTGTGGGGTACTCATGGGTACCAGGAAACCGTACGGTTGTAAAACGGCCACTCGCAATTGAACAGGTGAAATGACTTCACGTATTCAACCATCAGTACCTACGATCAACTTCACACCTCAGGTGGTACCTACGATGAGATCTGGTAACGGATATCTAGTACTGACAGTCGAGCTAGTTGAATGGTTCATTCCTTAAAACCACTCATTTTAAATTAGTTGGGACTTGTACCGACGATATCGACTGCGCCTTATGCCCGGCACTTTTTGACGAGCCCCTGGCTCTGAATTAATGTGGGAATCGATGTGGTTAGTCGTTGATTCAGCGAAGGTGAAAAGAAGTTTACTTCAATAAATCAGGTGATGTAGGTCAAGGTCTTCAACCAGCCTGGATGCACTGTGACGTCATGCACGCTTACTCCCCATCTGGTTTCGTAATGGTATTGTTCGGCTGAGTCTTCCGGGAAGTAAAGGTAATTAATGAAACAGAATAATGTAAGCTCTCCGACAAATGCCGCCTTAATCCCATTTGTGATCGTGCTGTTTGCTTGCTAAACGATGTTAAACGTTCTGCTTAGGACAAGAGTTCTACTAATGTTATGCCATTTCAGTCCACTCCATTTCTCTGAGCTTGGTATTTACACAGCTCTATCCGTATTAGATGTATGCGTATTTCTAAATGGTGGTGATGATTTCTGTTTTCATATCTGCAGGTGAGCAATCAGGACGATTTTGGCTGTCTACTTTGTGGTGGTGGACTCAGTTGGAACAGGTCCCATGGGTCCGTGCGATCCAATTGTATCACATGGTTTTCAAATATTTTTCGTTACAATCCTCTGCTTTACTCTACCTTCCGTTTGGTCCATCGGAATCAGAGCATGACTGCAGCATGTTGATTGATTTCACTCACCACACATCAGTTTCCTGTTGAAATGACCTCTCTTTTTTGTTACGATGGAGGATTTTCTGTTTAGCCCACCTGCTAACTATGATTAACTTGTATTGAGTCTGCCTCTGTCATCCCATATAGTTTATTGGAGTGCATTTCAATGTCACCCGCACTCCTAAGCAGGCAATTATTCCTTCTTTCAACAAACAGGTTCATTCCTACTGCATTTTATTTTATAGCTTTTGTTTGAAAACAACATTATATGATTACTTTGATTGTTATGTGAGTTTGTTTTGTACATTTACATCACAGTTGGGTCCCATCTAAATAATTAAGTCTGCCAAACTATTCATTAATAACACTATTTCTGTGCTCAACGGTGGTGTTAGATTCCAGTGTGAACTACTCGAGAAATCCTGCCGGGGCAGTCGATTCACCGGATCATTCAGTGGATTCCATATGAGATACTGGGACGGATGGGTAACCGAGTCCAAATGTGATTTCCAGTTGAGCATTTTCAATCATATTGACACTTGTTCTGTTAGCTTTCATCTCATGTTCTGGGTAGTGAGTCAGTGAAAAGCCTTTATTGAAATGGTATGCATGTATGAGAAAATGTAGCGTAGTCTGTTGTATGGCACTGCCAATTTTCAATTTTTCAATCATTAGATTACTTCATCCGATGATCGGGCGTGACACGTTCATTAAAAAACGGTTTATTCACTCGGCCCTGTTCAAAGATATGTTAATCTAAAAGGTTGATTACCGAGTAGGTGTAACGCCACGTAACGTTCTCAATCCGTCGAAAATAACTGACTACATAAGGCTTCTTTACGTATCTATTTGGAATGTGCCCTAATCAACCGGGATGCTGAATGCATACTGCTCAAGGTGGAGATGGTAGCAGACAAGTCTGGTGGAGAATTTACTTGCCAATCAATAAACCAAGTGATTATAAAAGGCCACATGCTAGATGGTAACTGATTTATTATGACGTTTCCAATTCACAGTTGGATTTGCTGTGAAACGACCAAATGAATATGCAAATTGTGGATTCCCAACGCTCATTTTGTCAGGTTTTCACCATTCAGCTTTCGCTGTGGCGTACTCACTGCAGACATGGTGGTTGTTAACACATTGGAAGCCTCAAGGAGAGTATATTTCTCTTAGTCCTGTCTACGCGACTAATTACGTGGGCTCGGTTTCGACCGGGCCTACGAAGTCGTGTCAGACTGTGTTGTAGGGTTTGCTGGTTGCCAGGCCTGTGCATAACTATTTGACCTTCTGCCATGCCTATTGCAGGTCACCTTGGCGTCACTGAACCGTGCAGATGTCACCGACGTTTCCATGCCGTTCTGCGCAAACTTTGGTATTCGTCATACTATCGTGTCCTTTGTCTGGGCCATCCGTTGTTGGGCTTGGAACACACTGTAAATACAGTGCCCTTCTGGACGCTTCCTGGTAATTCCACTTTGATGGATTGTTGTGTGCGGCGGTATTACTCACACTTCTCACCTACTGATCTGGATTTATTTGGGCCCTCCAATTAATATGAAACCACTGGTGCTTCCATTGACGCTCTTCAATTTCAGCTGGTGTTCTGCGTCACTTTTTCAGCTCTCATTTGCCTTATTATGCTGACCGATCAGTGTTCGCCCGCAAATGTTGACGTTCGACTTCGTGGGTGATGTTTATCAACAGCACTACTACACCAACGGTTGACACGGGTGTTCAATCGGCATACAACGATTACAAGAGTCATAGACTCAGACTGAAAATTAGACAAGGAAAGAAATGAACCTTAGTTCTTAAAACATCTGTATTCACACCCATATATTCAGTCAGTGAAAAACAACTGATCCAAGCTGGGTGACATTTCTTGATCCTTTTGGATAAGTGCCTAACCGTAGACCAACATGTTCTGCAGTACAACAGCAGCATGAAAATGAATACACGAACATTGATCTGTCTGGGACTGGTAGATTGTGTTTCAGGCTCATTCTTAACATCGGCATTGTTGTGAACCAACTTCTTGAAGTTGCCACTGAAACGGCACGTCTAAGTGATCTGTAGATGCAACGGTTGAACTGATCTACTAAAGTGGAAGTTTTATACACACAGCTTTCTATCCAGCTGTGGAGATTCCCTCAGGAGGAATTTTGGCCTTTACGTTTGAATTAATGAATTTCTCCGGATGATCGTTCTCAGTTCTTGCTCCACTGCGTGATCTGAGCAAGTCTTTCTTGTCCTAGTTTCGAAGCCCTGGACTAGATTTCGTTTCTGTTCAGTGGACACAAAACTACTGAAGTTGGTGTATTGACCTGTCCATTCAGGTTCACGGTACACCGATCTACTTAATGTACCGTCTTGACATCTAGTCAGTTTGACATTTAAGCATCCCCTTCTGAGGTAAAACACAGTAGAGTGTGTGCTTCATTAAGAACAACAAGTATATCATCAACATTTCGGCGGTACATATGGAGACGTTTAATGGTCGCCTGAAGTTGAGATTCTAATTTGCCCATGAATACGTTTCCCAGCAGGGGACCTAAAGAGGATCACATTGTTATTTCGTCCGATTATCGACAGCTAACCATTGAACAGAGACTATACATTGAGAATGTATCGCAGAAGTAATTCCTTCAAGTCTGGTTTTCGTCATTCAAGTACACTTCCGGGTGCGTTGATTCCGTGAGGGATATCGATGTGAGACACGAAATTTTGGCCTCTTCGACGTGACTTCGCTATTTACAGATGCTTCGTTGGTGGAGATAACTTTTTGTGTGATCACATGGAGCAACCTGAAAGCGTATTTCGATTAGGGAAATCACAATCTGCTTTCAAACACACAGTGGCGCTTTAAGGTTACCACAGAGAACGAAGTAAACATGTGCCTTCTGTTCCTGGGTATTCTCGTTATCCCAAGACCAGACAGCACGAAAGGATTGTCTATCTAATGGAATCCCATCTGGACAGGATGGCACATACACTTCGAAGGATGTTGTCCGGTGCAATATAACAGATGCCTAGTTAGAATGTTCTGTGACAGGATGCGAGAAAACAATCTACCGCTAAAATTGAGGTTAGTGACAGATACTTTGCAGGTCAACGGGTCAACAGTGTCACTATCCCGAGTATAAAAGTAACTATGGTACTAAAGAAGACAGAATATTTAGAATTCCTGTTTCTAGTTGAAACCTGATTAGCAATGACAACAAGACGTCTGACAGCCGGTATCCAGCACCAGGGCTTTCCCAGCCTTCTCGACTACAAGCCAACCGTCTACTTCGTTGATATTCCACTGTTTATGCAAATGCTAGTGTAGCTTCAGTGTGAGCCATATAGGGATTACAAGCCGACAGTTAAAGGGTTGTATCGAACAGCAGGTTTCTGAGTGACAATAAAGACAACCGGAAACGCCAGATATCTGTAGATAAACCTACTGACTGTACCTAGATTTATCAACCACAAATCGCATAATCCGAACAAGACACACAGTAAACGTTTGTGAAGCTTTCCCTAGTATATTTCAAAACAACCGGGATCACTTTCTCTAGTCTGTTGAGACTATGGCTATCAGGCATCACAACCCTACTGTGTGTTCAAATGCAATTTATGCTGACAATGCGGTAGTAATCAGTTCCATGATTTCCTTCATTTACTTTCTTGTCTGTCTATCTAATCTCTCAAGCCGTGAACTCCGCCATATTGAACCGTCTCGATGTTTAAAATTAGTTACATGTCCATGTGTAATCAGAATTAACGAAGTGTTACTTCGAAGGACATCATATGAGTTGTTTCTTCTCACTGCCTTACTCAAGTTCGTGAAGATGTTTACATTTTCTTGTCTGTATCTCTTGAAGAGAGAGAATTTACCGTTAAATTTGGCCCGGCATTCACATCGCAAATTTCAAAGACACGACGGAAGAATGGTGAAAATTTCGTTTGGGCATCATCGTTTTGTTTTTTCAGAGACAGCGGACTCACCGTGTTGTTTGGACACGTTAGCGTCATACAAATAAGCGAAAAACCTGTCAGATTCGTTATGTCGCAACCGATTTGAGGCCAGATTGCATTAGTGGGGGAGTGCTTTGGGTCGTTAAAAGATGTGTCAGAATTATCCATATGCTACATTCGTCCATTGGTAAATGCACACGTACACAGTTACCGTGTGTATGCGACAGAAAGCTTAGGTGCAATCAGTACCACTGGGACACTGATTGATATATTCCAAAGGTCGAAACATGTTGGCTCGGTTACTACGGTACTACTAATAACTTGATCAAGAAATTAAGTGTTGCAACAAACTAAACTTACTGATGTTCACCGAGTGTGTCCATCTAACAAGGAATCGCATTGGCCAGGGTGCAATGGTCAACACGGTTGCCTCATGATTGGAATGTCCGGAGTTCAAATCCCGGCCGTGGCAAGGATATACACTACTGACGAGCCCTAATCAGAGCGAAACTCGAGTCTAGTGTTTCTTATCGAAAGAGGCTGGCTGGAAAATCTATCTGAATGCGAAGGCTGCGATCAGATGTGAATGATGTTCAATTTAAAAATAACAAGGAATCGTCGATCAAGCCTAGCAGACAAATCCGAAGCCAGCAGGTCAATGTCTCCGGATGGTGCATGCATGTGAATTAAGTACTGACCAGCCAAGAGAAAGCAACGTAATTGAAGAAGGGTAGATGGAAAAAAACCGACACGCGTTTGCTTGACAGCGGTTTGGACTCTCATGCTGGTCATGAGTTGAACGGCCGTCAATTTATACGTTGGGAACACTGCTTGGATTGGGAAGGTCAACCGGTGTTTTGTGATAATCGTGGCAGATCACCAGGGGAAGTGAAAAGGGATTAGCTTGTTCAAGACAAAACACACAAGGATTAGAAGGGTTACGGGAATCTTTCATCCATGTGCCGGAATCTGTAACACCATGAATACATGCCACAGGGACTGAAGTCACCTTGGTTCAATTTTTGCTCTCGTAGCAAAACGTAGGGGAAATTGTGACGCCGGTTGAGCCGCCGATGCATGTTGGCGCTTGATGCACCGAATTGTTACTGCTTAGTCGGATATAGGACTGCACTCAGTATGTTGATCTAATGAATTATCGATCCCTATCTCTGGAACTGGGTACTGTGAGCTGGCCGGTTATGTTTACGATGAAAGTAGTTATTTCATTATAAATTTGAAAACTGGTGTCGGAAATGCTGCGTTGTACAATATAAGCCATATTAAAATTGTTCTCATCTTTACAAGTGTTCACTGTGAACTGTTAAATAAATCAAATCATATCCCAACTGCTCACTGATGTGACACAAATCCATTCTGTACCTAATGCGGTGGTACCGATTTCTTTTGACTATACAGACTTGGATCATTCTTTCTGACCACCTGTACATGTCGAAGATAGAGGTGATGGGTGGCCGAATAAATGACCGTAAAATTCTTGATCATGTCCGGTTGGCAATGCATGGTAAATCGTTACCACAGCTAACGACAATTCACCGTTCCAGTTAAAAAAAATGACTGAGTCGAAGCTATTATCGATATATATGTACATATCGCAAGTTGCATCTCTCTAATTAATTCTTAGATATGTGGCCAGTGAACATCAATGTCTTTTACAATTTGACCGAAATTAAGTACCTTCGTTTTTCTGTGACATCGTCAGTGAATTTCATATGATCTTCACTAACATCAGAAGGGACCTAAGATATTACTGGTACTAAAGATAATATAACACAACAAAATCACTGTTTATCAACTTCTTGCCGAATATTTCTATCCACGCCATTAGTCTATAGTTAAACAGTTTCTGCATGGCTGGGCACTGACGAATGTTGGATGGGTGCCAAACATTAGGTTCACTTCATAAAACTATTTAGAAAGAATACCGACTCACTGGAGGAATTTTTGTAGTAAACACCAGCTTTTGAGTAAAAATCAGTGACTGGACTTCTCACGTTCATTTCTGTCGTTGGAATTCAAACTTTGCAATATTGCCTAAGGAACTTTGCTTGTTACTCTTTTATATTTTTAAAGTATTGTCTTCAGAATTGCATTAAGTGTGGTATAAAACCGAAATAATCGACTCACATCTTTCTAAATGTCAGGATTGATTCCGCCAGTGAATTTTTGGGTTGGTAATTTGTCTATATCTGTTGATGGCGAGCCACTGTTTGGGATATCCTTGAAGCCTGCAGCCATTTATATTTCGACTCTCGTACTGTATTGCAAATGAGTGAGTGCGCACTCGGGTGGTTACCATTAATATATGTGAGTAATAGTAACAAACGAGTAATTCTAATATCAATTTAGTAAAGTCAATTTTCTGATCGCCAGCGCTGTACTAGAATATGATCGACTTTTCCGTATTTGATGCTTTCATGGTTTGAGCCAAGGCGCACAGAATCATATGCAGGTTAAATTTTCCCATAGGAAATCTTTAATCAGAGAGTTAATGAAAGTTTCACTCATTTCCCGGATCTATAGAAGAATGGGCTTACACACACCTCGATCTCTTGCAACCCTGCCCGCCTTGCAACACCCGAAAACCTTTCCCACTCGAATTAAGTCCACAAAGTAAGACTAAATGTCAACACTGATTTTTGAACGCGTATTAGAACTGCAAGAAATATTTTCGCAAATCGCAGGTTTACGCTCTCACCTACTATTTTTTCTCTCGGAATTCCATACAAACAAGATGCTTACCTGAGCAAATTATTTTGTTTCGTCGCACTACATGAATCTGTACCGTTTTTGTTATCAGATTGTTTTCCAGACCAACCTTAACTTAGACGGAGAAAACGATGGTGGAATCTCGGTTACACTTTAAGCATTAGAAAGAAGACGGTTAGTGAAAGTTTCAGATGCTTTTTGTATCACTATTAACATTTTATGAACAATAATAAAATATTGGGTAGTGATAACAACCAAGTAGATGAAGTGATCAGCTCTTCCAGTCGGCCGGTTTTCAATAAGCAAAAACAAATTTAGGACTAGCAGAATCCTCCGGAGGGGAAGTGTACACCAAACAGACTGGCTCAGCATCGATTCGTGTCTGTTAATTGATTGGAAGGTTATCCTAGTGGTAAGGATAGGTTAGAATAGGAGAATGTTTCTAGGTGCACTTGAGTGTGTTATGCCCTCTTTTTCAGCCTTGTTTTTCAAAGTTTTGCTTTGTTTTCTGTCCAAACGCAAAGTTTTGTTTCTTCCTAACCCTAATGTGCAGCAATTTGTACCAGTAAGCACTTAACGCGTTATATATGGAATACCTTTTCCCTCTGCTTAGATCCTGCGAAGTAGTTTACTATGTGACCAATCAACGTTGACCGACTGGACCACAAAGACTTCCAGTCACACACCTCTCGCTCCTAGTATTCCAGGTATGCACTGAATACGAGGTGTGTGAGTGGAACCGCAACCGGTACAGCACAAGCTAAACCTGATGATGGTTATACACAAACGTCCTTTGGATTCGGTCTTTCTGAAACGAATGCTGCCAACTAAAGTACACTCGAACTAATTTGTGCTCATTTTAGGAAGTGGAACAGTACTTGCGAATGACTCCGATGAAAAGTGGCTTTTTAAGTGAAACTGAAACAGATTTTGGCAGACCCAAGTGTTGAGTGCATGCAATGTTGAAAACGAGGGATACATGGAACAGAAAGTAGATAGATTTAAAATGTTTCCGTCCCAAACATTTCGCCATGTTCAACGGAGTGTCCATGAGGTCAACTGGTAAATAATTATTAGTTTCCCTACTCTTGGTGAAATATTTCTGTGTAGATGGAGTTTCGCTGTAAAACAAACAAGTTTGCACGTTCAATTAGGAACGTCACCTTTCGCGTGCTTAGTGGTTGGTTACACGATTAACTAACGTTGCAAAAACGCTTCAAAACAGATATGGTTAACTGGCTTCTGTTTCAGCAACATCCGAGTTCCACTGACAAAAAGTGAACATCGTGGCCCGGCTATGAGGGGTGAAACTGGAGAACATTGACGAGCTCGGTCTACAAAACATGGATCCAATAAACTGATCAATAAAAGTTTCCTGTATGAAAACAAAGAACGCGTGACCAGTCTATTAATTTTAGTGTCGCTGGTGTCATAAAGATGTTAGTCATAAAAGGAAAAATTGAGCATGCTAAGCGAATACTCCCTTTGTACAATTCAGCAGATTTCTCTGTACTTCCTTTAGGGGGAACATCGGCAAGTTCACAGTTGTCCATTCTTATGTACTGAGCATATAGCGGTATTAGCTTAGCAGTATGGGCCACCGATG
The DNA here is from genome assembly GCA_008508345.1 of Paragonimus westermani. Taxonomy (NCBI): domain Eukaryota; kingdom Metazoa; phylum Platyhelminthes; class Trematoda; order Plagiorchiida; family Troglotrematidae; genus Paragonimus; species Paragonimus westermani. Next base: position 34,881 of record QNGE01000505.1, on the reverse strand, counting down.
CATTACAAATACATTATCGGACTATTCATGGGCTAGCCTACACGTGGCGCAAAACCCTAACCATTGCGCGGGTAACCCGCATACAACAAGGTGGCACACATTCGTATAAATATTCGCAGCTTGGCATGAAATTTTTGCCATACCGTTGTCACTAACGTTTGCACCATGTGCACTGGTTGAGCCGTTCATTCGGACTCCATTCAGACTCCTCCCGACCGGTCATCGGTGAAATAACGGTACTGATCACCAATCAACTTGGGAAAACCCGCTGGTCCCGTCCGTGCATTTTGGACAAGGTACGCTGACCTAAAAACAGAGGTGTTTTGATACACATGTTATGTGCAGTGAAACTGTTTTTAGTAGGGAAAAGCTTGGAAAGTGCAACACATTGGTGTACTGTGTTAAGGTCAATCCAGTGGAGCACACTTTGTCACCTATTGCCGGACGTATGCATCAGGCGAATCAACATTTGAGTTTGGCTGCACTACTTACTAGGATCTGGTGACAAATCCTGAAGAGGACAGTTAGAGATGTTAATGAACTGACAAGCCTGATGGTAAGGGCGCTCCAAGTGATATCGTCCAGATTCTCAAAGAGGATAAGTTTATTGCTGTCCTGAAGAAGAAGGAATAATGAATATTTGCGATGTCATTTTCTGAGAGTATTAATTCCAGCAGCTATTAAACTGTAGTGATCAAGTTTCACGGAACTGAGGGAATTGTGAATAACCTAGTATAATAAACTCAACCCCAACGTAGCAGTCACTACAGAGAGTGACCCTTCCAGATAAAAAGAACTTTGCCGTTTGTCAAGAAATATGGCTACTCTAGGACACTTGTAGTCGCTCAGAAGTTGCAAGTCATAATTCACCAATGGACATCGAAGATTTTTAAACATCATAGCCATCTAAGTGAGGATAAACAAAACGAAGACATGATGGTTGATACAGCATTATCAATATGTTCGAACGTCGCACATACTTGTATGCCTACGTCAATCCCACACCGAAATGTAAAGAGGCGCTATAGGACTGGCTAGCCAAACAGGTCGGTGTGCAAGGGTGTCATATTTCCGCTCACTCACTCAACCCCTGTGTGACTTACCGGCAATAGAAATCTAACGTTAAACCCCTGTGCTGGGTACTTCCTGTGTACACTGTTCATGAAATGTCGCTTGGATCATTGTGGGATTCTAAATAAAATGGGGAGTAGGTAATTGAGTGAAAATAAAAAACTTATGACCGCCGGGTGTAAGTTCGGGGTCCAGCTGGAACGGAGATTGCGGCATTTCAGCCTGTTGTTTCTGCCGTTGGTTTGAGTCTATTCAAGGTTCAATGTTGGATTTACCGGAGTTTGTTTAAAATGTTTGTCATTCTATGTTTGGTGTGATGTTGATTGTTGAATCCTTTGAATTATGTTCGGTTTGTCTGTCTTCAAGATAAAGTTATCAACCAAATTTGCTGCACTCGGGTTTGATTTTAACATTCATGTGCGTCTACAATGAAATATAACCTTTTTTCCGAATTGACTTTCGTACAACCGCCTCTGGTGATCTTCTTTGAAGAACAGTTCACAAGTCATTTCAATTTCAAAGTCTTAATAACCGTGTGAATTCAGAACTTGTTAGTAACTCAAATGACACTCAATGTGTAGTTATTTATCTTAGCATTATGCAGACTCAATGCCCATGCTAATTCGCTCAATTCTGTAAACTATCAAGGTATGTCCTAATTCATTATCAATAGATAACTTATCGGACATCTTGTAACAACCAATTATACATTGATTAGCAAAGATAGAATTGATTGTCACACTGTCAATCAGATCATCATTCTACCTCCTACATAACCTGTCAGTCTTATGTGTGTTGCAAGATCGAAGCCTCATGACGGAGTTTAGTGTTTCTTCCTCGCTACCTCAGGACCAGTAATAGCCGTAGTGGATCTGGTGAATCAATTGAGGATACATTTTTACCATGCTTATCGTTCGTCCAATTTTCGGTGCCCTTAACCAGTGAGTTTAGTTGAATTACAGGTGCTGATGTTAACGTGGTGACTCCTAGGCCGGGGCTGACTGAGTGCCCCTGACTTGTTGTAATGGCCTTCCACTGGTTCACTAGTACAGCCTTACACAATTCACTGCACAGAACGCCATCACAGTTTACGAGCACAGTTTGATAGGAACGGCCTAGACCTTTGCATTACAAACCATCTGGTTAATGAATGGGCCTCATCTCCCGCCTGGGAAACTTTCGGTGTTGTTTAAGAAGTCAGGCTGACGCAACCTTTTCAAGATCACGCAAGATGACGCTAATGTTCTCCAGTGACCTGGACATAGTTGCTAACATGAAAATATCTAAATTGACTGGTCGTGACCATAAGAACTTCAGGTTTATTTACGTATGCGAAACCGCATTGTAGTTTTGACAATGTATGAGTGTAAATAAGTTCTAGAAGGCAACTTTAAACTAATCAGAGCACGGATGCAAGCGATTGGCTTGCATGATTCCGTGACAAAACCCAGTCTATAAAATTACCAGCCAATACTTTAATTTCGTAGGGTTTTATCTACTTGTTTCATTCATCCTACTTCCCGATCAATAAATATCAGCATCCGTTAGGTCCGACTAAAATAGTAGTGTCAATGTTAGACTTTTATACGACGCAGTAGTTTTTAGAACCAAAAGTCAACGGTGAGTACAACAGTGTAAGGAGCATAACTTGCTTCCATTGTTCAAGCATCGGTCTACTCGCAACAAGATAAGTATAAAAATGGTAGTCAGGGTGACCAAGAAAGTCGGCCAATAGAGACTAAGGACTACATGTTCGTTCCAACTTGTGAGTTTGATTAATTGTGAGTCAGGGTGTACTGCGTATCCGTACAAACTTCTTCCGAGCGCATTCCAATAATGGTGACCTCGGCACATGTTACTAAAAAATGGATACCCCGACAAATTCATTGATGCACATAATACGGTGAAGAATAGCACTGAGGCTGTACTGACGGTTCAGAAGAAGGATGTGTGCCTATTCTTGCCATTCAAGGGTGATCACCTATCCAACGACATAAAGCACAAATTAAAATCTGCTCTGGCTCGAACGTATACGGCTGCGCAGTTGCGCTTATTTCAAACCACCACAGGACCAGTTCTCCGCAAACGCAAAAGTAGTTTGTCAAACTGTTCTGTCTCCCATGTTGTGTACCAGTTCACTTGCAGTTGCAGTGACGTTTACATAGGC
>QNGE01000505.1:0-28029 GCA_008508345.1 Paragonimus westermani | reverse complement strand
TCATCATCATCATAGACAGCAATACATCAGTGGTTAACACTAATGCTTAACTGCCACACAACCATGAAGAAAAGCAAACCCTATATAGAAAGAGAGAAGGAAAAAGAAGGGGACGGGAAGGGACCTAACTACTGAAAATTACTACGTCCATATTCAAACGTTCAGCATCAAGGTGCCTAAACCTTGCAAGCAGTTAGTTAGGGAACTACCGTATTTCCACTTTGGCCATTTGCATTCACCGGCTTAGGCTGGTTCCCAGCACAGCATTGCTTTTCAAGCTCTCACACACTTACAAATACGCGTGAGCAACCATGTTATCGATTGTGGACTGTGATATCCAAAACGCAGGCAATGATGCCGAGTCACATGACCTGAAACGCGCGTGTTACTCGTGTCAGTTTACAGGGCTGTATCGAAACTGCCGCCAACCCGACTGCGTCAGTTGGTATGTTTTTTGGATAATCAGTTTAGTCCGCTCTCCGGATCTCGTTTTCGAATGCCCACATGTGAGACGATAGGTCATTCACTTTGACTCTTAACTACCACGACATAAGAAGCAAGCCCTAACCAGAAAGTGGATAGAGAGAGGGAACTGAAACGCTAAGCTACTATCTATATTGAAACATTCAACAGCAACCTGCCTACATTTTACAAAAACAACAGCCGATCTGCCAACGTAAGTAAAAAGTGATCAGCAAGAAAGCTTTCATATTCCTCTCACTGAAATCATTGTGAGCGCTTACTTCATAGACCATTCGGATGAACACAGTTAACATTCGTGACAGTACGCCCGCTAAGCTGCCATCTCACACACCGTCTTCAGCCACCGACTTTGTGAGTTGCGAGGGCCTCAGACCGGAAGACGGATCCAGTCTACTGTGAATAACCTCTCGGTGAGCAGCTTTATTGCTCTAATCTAAGTTATCATCGGCCTACATAATAAGTTACGCCACTCGGCTATAGCGTTGGAAAAATTTCTTGGTATATAAGACTATTAGGTGGCATATATATAGTCTAACTGTAAGGCACAGTCGGAAACAGTAAGCGCACACTGATTGAATTTGAATTATGTAGCACAGCGTGCTACCGTCTTTTTGCATGTCTTTACTGGGACTTTGACCCACAATCGTTTGTCCGTCTTTTTACAGGGCTACTGCTGAAACCCCTGCCCCGGAATAAACGCTATCTCCTGATGGCTCCACGTGCCCAAAGTTTATCCACAATTGTAACGGGTAAGCAGAATAAAAATGGCCGGCTTGCATGTTACACTAATCACCTAAGTCTGCGCAAACTTGTAGTGTGAACAAGGGAAATTGATTGATGATCACTGTCAGATACCAGCATAACAAACTCTCCGATGCCTGCATGTTGTTGACACGGGTTGCGAACGATCGAACTGAGACGTCAGTTGTTAACTCTCTAAAGGAAGAAACGTAATGCTCAAAATATGAATTCCCTGAACCACGCAGCGTGTATCTGAGTTCAAGCGAAATTGACCGATTGCACTGAGGAAAAATACATCTGAAGGCGCTGTAGGAAAGGGACTATTCACAAGTCAACAAGAATTTTCCCTACTCTGTGAGTGAAACCAAAGCTGGTTTAAACGGTTTTCTCATCGGATACGAAGGGGAAGAGCATCATTTCTCAACCCCGATCATTAAAGTAATTCAAGAACCTATGGAAGGGATACAGACACGTCGGGAAGGCGGCACATAAGTGTGCAAGACTGCTTACCCAGAGTTTCTATTGAATTGACATAAATAGGTTTAGTAAAATTCTCCAACTCACGGTGTCACAATTGCTATCCAACTTGGCTTGAACTCAATACCCCCTTTAACGCACTCATTTGATTTAACACGATCTTTACCAGCGCTTTTCAAATATTGCATAACAAAATGGCCGCTATTGGGGACATGGGAAGGAAGTGCACGCATCCTCAGTTTCAGGAGTGATGTTGGTACAACAAGCTGTCGACCGGCAGTTTCACTTTCGCAGACCTCCAAGGTAGCGGGGCGCTTACTTTATGTGTACTTCAGGACCGCGTCGGTTACAACCAGACTTCCTAATGAAGCCTACTATTGGCTTTATATAGAACACTCATGTGGTCCAAACATTTTAACGGATCATCGTCACCGAACAGGGGTCTACGACGTAAAGATGCATAATGCTGTGATATTTCTGGGCTTAACTGAGTCGTTCATATTATTCTCCCATGAAGGCGTGATGATTACGTCCTCGTGAGACAATTGTGGATATGGCCCTAACATTACCTAACCGGAGGTACATTCACCGTAAAGGTTACCTGCCGTTTGCAGACCGATTTCCATCAATTAGCCCCCACACACAAAAGATCATTCTAAGGAACTGCTTATGGTCCTATTTGTTCTCGGTTTATCGAGCACTATTGAAAAACTGACGGAACTAGGACTTTTCTGAGCCTATATGCCCCTTGTAACTCTCCTGTGGCTACAGATTGCCGAGGTTCCGCAGAAAAGCTTTTCGTGTGTTTGCGGTTTCTACACACTTGACAACTCAGGGAAAAATGTGTGATCTACGTCCCAATCAATCCATACGTGACACAAAATCTCAAAAATACAATGCACTATCTGTCTACAGCACGGATGTATTTGAGTTGTTTGCTGTCTATTGTGAGTATGTTCTTCAGTATCACTCATGAGCGATGGGTGATTTCGGTTGATATAATTCGAATCTCACTTCCAACTGATTGCAGTCTTCACCTTTTCATAGACTTTACAGCCAGACACCTTGGAAAAGAAGCATTAAGATATGGTTTACTGTTGTTAGGGCTCGTCAGTCGTGCATATTCTTGAAATGGGTTGGGGTTAACAGGTTAGGTACTGGGTTCCCACTCAATGAGATCTGACATTTTTAGCATACTTCGTAAGCGAATGTGACTGACGTTTTGCATATGAAAAGTCGACCACGCCTAATATTTGAGGTCAATGACGCCTCATGGAAGCTCGGCCGGAATTCTAGTGTTGGCAGTGACAAAATTGTGCACCAATGACGAGCCCTAACGAGGATGTAACTCGAATGCTCTTTTTCAAAAGAGGCTGTTTGGAACGTCTACAAGAAAACAACAATTGCAATCAATCGTGTGATGTCTAACATATAGCCTCCAGTATTACGAATAGTGTTCAGTTCCAAATGACTGGCTGAGGCAGCGAGAATTACCTGATAATCTGTCAGTTAACGGTGAATTGATTAGTTCAGGTGATTAAAAATTCTGGTATTCTGTCCCGGTGACTGTTCAACTGTCGTATGAAACTNCAATAAAACAACCTTTGTGTCGTCAGCCTTCTGGATTCACAACAGCATTATCTATTGGAAACCGTTAACTGAATAAGTTACAGTCTGTACGGGACTACAGTGGACAGTTTGTGAGCAAAAACGGCGTATGTAAGAAGCGTGTAAAACCCATCACTCGGTCCAGTTCGATCCGGACACATAAGTACACATACCGACATGCTACTATAGATCGCAGTCACCTGATCGAAACCCGTATGGTGTGAATGTTTACTGTCGACCCAACCTAAGCAGCTTTCGCGTCCTGAATATATCATTTTTCAGGATGAAGCAGGTCTTTAGGAGTGAACGCACCTTAATTATGATACTGCTTTTAATAGGTTATCTACTTCGATCTTCATAACGAAGCAAATCACCCTCATCAAAACACCAATATGTGAAAAAAAGTAATCAAATGAGGCGTGTTTACGGGGACAGTCACAAAGGTGAGATGAGACATGCGTCGGTTATCGTTTCGAGAGCGCGGTTACAGAATGCCACCTCACAGTCTACAAATACCGCGGTAAACCTAAAACCACGACATGACGTACACCAGATTCTATCGGGAAGCTGTCGGGCTTTGATCACTCCTTAATTGATTTGTAAATCTGCTTCGTTCGTGGATGAAGCTTCTATCGTTTGGTGAAAAACTATCATGATGGGGCAGTTCATCATCATCATAGACAGCAATACATCAGTGGTTCACACTAATGCTTAACTGCCACACAACCATGAAGAAAAGCAAACCCTATATAGAAAGAGAGAAGGAAAAAGAAGGGGACGGGAAGGGACCTAACTACTGAAAATTACTACGTCCATATTCAAACGTTCAGCATCAAGGTGCCTAAACCTTGCAAGCAGTTAGTTAGGGAACTACCGTATTTCCACTTTGGCCATTTGCATTCACCGGCTTAGGCTGGTTCCCAGCACAGCATTGCTTTTCAAGCTCTCACACACTTACAAATACGCGTGAGCAACCATGTTATCGATTGTGGACTGTGATATCCAAAACGCAGGCAATGATGCCGAGTCACATGACCTGAAACGCGCGTGTTACTCGTGTCAGTTTACAGGGCTGTATCGAAACTGCCGCCAACCCGACTGCGTCAGTTGGTATGTTTTTTGGATAATCAGTTTAGTCCGCTCTCCGGATCTCGTTTTCGAATGCCCACATGTGAGACGATAGGTCATTCACTTTGACTCTTAACTACCACGACATAAGAAGCAAGCCCTAACCAGAAAGTGGATAGAGAGAGGGAACTGAAACGCTAAGCTACTATCTATATTGAAACATTCAACAGCAACCTGCCTACATTTTACAAAAACAACAGCCGATCTGCCAACGTAAGTAAAAAGTGATCAGCAAGAAAGCTTTCATATTCCTCTCACTGAAATCATTGTGAGCGCTTACTTCATAGACCATTCGGATGAACACAGTTAACATTCGTGACAGTACGCCCGCTAAGCTGCCATCTCACACACCGTCTTCAGCCACCGACTTTGTGAGTTGCGAGGGCCTCAGACCGGAAGACGGATCCAGTCTACTGTGAATAACCTCTCGGTGAGCAGCTTTATTGCTCTAATCTAAGTTATCATCGGCCTACATAATAAGTTACGCCACTCGGCTATAGCGTTGGAAAAATTTCTTGGTATATAAGACTATTAGGTGGCATATATATAGTCTAACTGTAAGGCACAGTCGGAAACAGTAAGCGCACACTGATTGAATTTGAATTATGTAGCACAGCGTGCTACCGTCTTTTTGCATGTCTTTACTGGGACTTTGACCCACAATCGTTTGTCCGTCTTTTTACAGGGCTACTGCTGAAACCCCTGCCCCGGAATAAACGCTATCTCCTGATGGCTCCACGTGCCCAAAGTTTATCCACAATTGTAACGGGTAAGCAGAATAAAAATGGCCGGCTTGCATGTTACACTAATCACCTAAGTCTGCGCAAACTTGTAGTGTGAACAAGGGAAATTGATTGATGATCACTGTCAGATACCAGCATAACAAACTCTCCGATGCCTGCATGTTGTTGACACGGGTTGCGAACGATCGAACTGAGACGTCAGTTGTTAACTCTCTAAAGGAAGAAACGTAATGCTCAAAATATGAATTCCCTGAACCACGCAGCGTGTATCTGAGTTCAAGCGAAATTGACCGATTGCACTGAGGAAAAATACATCTGAAGGCGCTGTAGGAAAGGGACTATTCACAAGTCAACAAGAATTTTCCCTACTCTGTGAGTGAAACCAAAGCTGGTTTAAACGGTTTTCTCATCGGATACGAAGGGGAAGAGCATCATTTCTCAACCCCGATCATTAAAGTAATTCAAGAACCTATGGAAGGGATACAGACACGTCGGGAAGGCGGCACATAAGTGTGCAAGACTGCTTACCCAGAGTTTCTATTGAATTGACATAAATAGGTTTAGTAAAATTCTCCAACTCACGGTGTCACAATTGCTATCCAACTTGGCTTGAACTCAATACCCCCTTTAACGCACTCATTTGATTTAACACGATCTTTACCAGCGCTTTTCAAATATTGCATAACAAAATGGCCGCTATTGGGGACATGGGAAGGAAGTGCACGCATCCTCAGTTTCAGGAGTGATGTTGGTACAACAAGCTGTCGACCGGCAGTTTCACTTTCGCAGACCTCCAAGGTAGCGGGGCGCTTACTTTATGTGTACTTCAGGACCGCGTCGGTTACAACCAGACTTCCTAATGAAGCCTACTATTGGCTTTATATAGAACACTCATGTGGTCCAAACATTTTAACGGATCATCGTCACCGAACAGGGGTCTACGACGTAAAGATGCATAATGCTGTGATATTTCTGGGCTTAACTGAGTCGTTCATATTATTCTCCCATGAAGGCGTGATGATTACGTCCTCGTGAGACAATTGTGGATATGGCCCTAACATTACCTAACCGGAGGTACATTCACCGTAAAGGTTACCTGCCGTTTGCAGACCGATTTCCATCAATTAGCCCCCACACACAAAAGATCATTCTAAGGAACTGCTTATGGTCCTATTTGTTCTCGGTTTATCGAGCACTATTGAAAAACTGACGGAACTAGGACTTTTCTGAGCCTATATGCCCCTTGTAACTCTCCTGTGGCTACAGATTGCCGAGGTTCCGCAGAAAAGCTTTTCGTGTGTTTGCGGTTTCTACACACTTGACAACTCAGGGAAAAATGTGTGATCTACGTCCCAATCAATCCATACGTGACACAAAATCTCAAAAATACAATGCACTATCTGTCTACAGCACGGATGTATTTGAGTTGTTTGCTGTCTATTGTGAGTATGTTCTTCAGTATCACTCATGAGCGATGGGTGATTTCGGTTGATATAATTCGAATCTCACTTCCAACTGATTGCAGTCTTCACCTTTTCATAGACTTTACAGCCAGACACCTTGGAAAAGAAGCATTAAGATATGGTTTACTGTTGTTAGGGCTCGTCAGTCGTGCATATTCTTGAAATGGGTTGGGGTTAACAGGTTAGGTACTGGGTTCCCACTCAATGAGATCTGACATTTTTAGCATACTTCGTAAGCGAATGTGACTGACGTTTTGCATATGAAAAGTCGACCACGCCTAATATTTGAGGTCAATGACGCCTCATGGAAGCTCGGCCGGAATTCTAGTGTTGGCAGTGACAAAATTGTGCACCAATGACGAGCCCTAACGAGGATGTAACTCGAATGCTCTTTTTCAAAAGAGGCTGTTTGGAACGTCTACAAGAAAACAACAATTGCAATCAATCGTGTGATGTCTAACATATAGCCTCCAGTATTACGAATAGTGTTCAGTTCCAAATGACTGGCTGAGGCAGCGAGAATTACCTGATAATCTGTCAGTTAACGGTGAATTGATTAGTTCAGGTGATTAAAAATTCTGGTATTCTGTCCCGGTGACTGTTCAACTGTCGTATGAAACTGGGACAACGAAAATGACATTCAGACGCTCGCCCTGCTTAAACCAGCCTCAGCGATTGATTAGATTGTCAAAACGACTCGAGTAAGAAGAGCTCACAGAGGTAATGTATTCTGGTTCAATGAGAACAGGAAAGCTGAACGAGTGACATCACCACCCTTGTCAAACATACACAGACCAGGAGACCAAATGACCTAAACTCTGTAAACTGTTAGCCTGCTTGACAGTTCATCACCGGCAGTTAATTGCCGAAAAATAGTTTTTTTTCCATGCACTAAATAACAGTGTTCAGTCTGGTGTCTGAAACCTCACTGAAGTAAACTTCTGAACTTCCGAGCTGAATATGTCAAACGGATATCGAAAAATCTCTGAGTTCAAAGGACGCACACACATGGGCGTACACGAGTAGATGAAGACTTCTGGTGCGAGTGACTAACTGATCTCACGTGGAAATCACAATGTGCCTTTTGAACAAAGTTGTTGCGAAACTGACGAAACCATTGTTTATTAATACAGTGGCATGGTGAGAATGCACTTGTCTGGTTTAAACAAACGATTCTCGCTAATTTGCTAAATGGCGGGGTAAACAGTAGGTAGAATTGATTCTCCCTACTCTCAAAATAACCCTCGATTATCAGCAATGGTTTTTGTCGGGAGGTACAATAACTGCAGCTGACACTGAGATCACCTCATCGCAGTTAACTTCTCAGTCAACCCAGTCAACAAAAGTGTTGGATGAGCATTTCTTTCTGTTGTCTAACCTCATCAGTTTTGTTGTTAATTTCTAACAACTGAGCTTCCCAAAATGCTGCTCACAAAGTAAAAAAATGTCCCATATGTCTACTAAGGGTCTCAACCCACGTTCAGGGTGATTTATGCAATAAATTGTGGATCATCGTCACGGCCCTCCCGGATAGGTCTTACATGCAACTGGGACAGAATGCGTATGAAATCGGCAAAAAATAGCCAATAGTGGAATAATACTAGAGGCGAATTTTTATCGAACGCATTTCAGGGTAAGCTAGGCTGAAGGCGATGAAGGCGATGTTTAGCCTACTGACATGTCACAGTTGGTAGTCAGAATTGTATAACCAAAAATAGGCGGATTGTCCGCACATCTTCTACCTATTTGTGCGAAATTTACTAAAGGTCATCCCTTCGAACGAGCAATGAAGGTCAAGCCAACTCGTTGTGAGTATACGGAAGAGACTACCAGGCAATGCATAGCTCCGGTCAAAACCTCAATGTGCCCTGCCGATGGACAATTTATTTTAGAGGTTACAGTCACGTTGCACAACCGAATTTGTTGAAAGATACGTCTTTCTGTTTGAAGTTTGTTGTATTCCAGCGTGTTCGCGGCGTAACACATTGCACAAGGAAGACACCTATGAACGCAATTAAGTTATATCAGGGAAAATTATAATGCGTTCGTCCAAAACCACAGTTGATATGAGACACAAGAACAAATAAATGTACAGTGTGGTATAAACGTGTGAAACAGCGAATGAAACAACATCGAAACAAGTGAGATAAATGAGTAGATTGTTAACAGTTCAGTACTGGGCTAGAAATACGATGAGCTAGTCTGTTGTGGTGTGGGGATTTGGATCAGCGAAGAACTGGACACTGAGAGTTCCAATCGATGAGTTGTTTCCCATTGTAGTAGATCCCGTCGAAACAAACTGACGCGTATAAGAAACCCACAGTTATACAGTCGTTTCGTAATATTTGTGCATCTAACAGTAAGGAAAAACACATCTACGTTGTCTACTAAAACAAGGAAACTTCATACTTTCTATTTTCCGTATGTTGCAGATATCTATTCATTTCTATTGTTACTTGTTGAGCATGCTTTGGTTTGTTGTCCTCCTCGACTTCTCCATGGTGTTGACATACGTACCAGGTGACAGTTGCTTTCAGTTTCGTCTTACTTGTTGTCATTGTATATTGAGGGTGAACTGCCCACATTGCCAACACAAGAGTTGTTGGGTTGGAGCAGGCAACAGTGGGCCACCTTATGCTGCGCAACGATAGACTTGTTGTGCTCGAAAAATGACTGGTTAGGGTAGTCATTTATTGCTTGACGAGAAGCAAGCGATATGCAGATGAAAAAACTATTCACCTGCGTAGTCAAATTAACTTCAACTTTGGTTACAAGTCATGCATATCGCGTGTTTGCCGTTTTCCGGAGGCAAACCAAACTCACCTACTTTAGCTTCTCTCGTAAAAATTATTAGAGATATAGCATAGTCGTTTTCAGTATATTTAGATATTACCTGCATTTCCCTTGCCAAATGTGTTGTTATCAAAAATAATTCAGGATGGTTTATAAATAAAGCAGTGATTGCGCAAACCTCAATCCCGAAAACGACTTCTTTCTCCTACGGATTCTCGTTCGTTTTGATTGCCTTCGTTTTGTAGACACCTACACCCATCCCGGTAAACTATCTCATTCCCTTCAAAGCTTAATTACTGTCAGGTATGAACACAACTGGATGTATGTAATATTCTCAAGATCATTTCACTTCGAATAAAGCATTTGACTTCCGTCACTTGGTAGAGGGAAGCCCCTGATTAAGCAGATGTGAGACACAATAAAACTAGGGAATACGACCATGTTGGTCTCATACTAACTGGAAATGTATAAGGAGTATCCGTTCTACCTTTGGAAGCTGACAAACACCACTGACCGTACTGGCTACAAAGTCCAGCAGTTAATGTCTGTGGTTGCACAGCACACAATACAACTGTGATATCTGAACGACGACAGGTTCAACGACTTCATTAACGTCGTTGTTTGAATGAATTGTCCGTTACACAAAAACAACTATTGGTGCTTGACAGTGAAATCCGCAAAGGAACTGCTACATTCCACATACACCAGCGGTCGCCCTTACAGCTCTGTTGTACGATTGTGAGGAGCAACCACTGTCGTCGATACTCCGACTTTTATATGAGGATTATTCCTCATAGTTTTACACGAACATCAAACATAATGGTTAGACGCCGACGAATTGCAGCCTGTGATAGGGTAACCGTAAATCACTATGTGCAGGTTTTCATTATTAATCGGTTGGTTGTTTTTTTCCTGCTCACTTTCTAGTTTATTGCAAATGAATTATATTGCGACCTCTGCAAACAGGACGGATAGGATGTTGAGCTTTCGTTTGCATTATCTGTTGACGGACGCAGATATATGATGATCGCAAACGTCCATTGCACATGATTTCTGGTCAGTTTATGCCGCTTTTTCAGTTCTCTTGCGCTACAAACATCGGCATACTCAAATTTGGTGCGTTATTTGCCAGCTCTGGCAACTGTGATGGGATCTGAGTATGACGTGACCAAGCTTCAGCTAGATTCGAAACGGCGACATGAACCGCATACCACTGTGCAGCGTATTTCCTACTGATTAGGCTTCAAAACCACGTTGGAGGCTGACAATTTTAACACTTACTTAGCCATTTCACGTGTACAATCTGAACAAACCACAGTGTTGGTGGTTGCCTACCAACCACCGTTAATGTTGGGGGACACAGTCCACCTCCAATTATCAGCTAACACAGATTCCAGCAATCCAGACCGGAAGCGATAATTAAGCCATTTTATTACGTTCAATCACAAATTGACATTCGATAACTACTCTCGTCTTTTAACCAAGGATCAAGGCTAGTTCAGCAGTGTCAGATTGAGGGCGAGAATAATAAAGCATTATTTATTAGAACGTGGTTAGCTTGTTATTTTAGTCTTATCACTTAAACGTATACCCTTATTGTCTTACCGTTGAATGGCCCAGCATTGTAAGCAGTGCACTGGACACCTTTCGTTGCCGCATCAAATTGGTTAGGGATTGTGTTCCATGGTACGGCAGTCGCATTTACCGACACGCGTGCCTTGCGTACCAAATAATCATACCCGTCCGCGTTTGTACTGACCCAATGTTGGCCATAGTCTCTCGTCAGAACGACGGCTGTTTGCTCTGGACTGATTCCAAAAATGATGCCTTCATCGGGCAAATATGTAACAATTTGAGAGATATATGGTCCGAGATCTAAATATGTTTGTGTTACCAAGAAAAATGAGGCAATCGGATAAGTCTGAATGACTAGAAATAACTATTATAACACTTTCTAATATGACAGTGAAATTTCAATCATGAGATCCGAAAGCTTTGTAGTTCCGATTAATGACCGGACATCGCCACCTATGGTCGTGCCGAATTCAAAGAAAGATCATTTGTCTCGAATGACTGTTTGATCGGAATAAAATCGTCTACAAGACCCAGTCAGAAATCAAAAAACCATTCACGAAAACACGATGCCCCCCAAAAATACGAACCTTGAGCGTGGCAGTTTGGTAGAGTAATGTCTGCTCAAAAGTACTTTACAGTTTTCAGTCTGTTATTTTGGTTGATCCCATTGTTAAAAGTTATCCAAGTCACAGGTGTGCCATATGTAATCCTCACTCGGTTTGTTTCACCTGCGCTCGGGTGGAACTGGTTGTTCGTGATAGTTGATTGTGTTGTCAGGATTGACCATCATGTTTTAAGTCTAACTGGGCTAGAAAGCATTTAATACTAGCGCAGTTTCAGTTATTCGCGTGATAGTGTTTTTGAAAGCGTGCCGTTGTGTCATCTTGGCCTTTTACCGCTCGACGAACGGTCTTGTGGCTAGAAGCTCGACTGCTTAACCGAACAGATTTCTGCAGCAGCGAAAGGCAGATTCCTGTGGATTCACTTCCCAGAATCCAACATTGAACATTTAATAAAGCATAAGTCGCACGTTGAGGAATATTTCCATTCAGCGATCTGTAAGAGTGTGTTTGAAAAAGGTCCTGATATGTGTGGCGTGAGCTGATTCTCACACGTATGCTTATCTAGCGAGCTATGTAATCCAGCAGCCACTTCGGTAGGGACTGCAGAGATGTGACGATCTCAAATTCACCGTAATTTGATGTGCTTAGTGGCCTACTCATCTGACGTTGTAGTATTATATACTGGCTCTTCCGGCTGCCATTCTCATTACTCAAAGGGGGAACGCCCGCCACTAGAAGTTTCGGGAGTTAGTGGACTACACCTCAACTCATGCGCGCATAATATATTTTGGGGGTAATGCAGTGTTACTGGTTTATCTGTGTAGACGATTATCTCATTGAGCTACCTTAACTAATACAATACACATTGTATACGACGGATACCGACTTTACTCACATTCAGGCTACTTTCAACTTATATGGCGAAGTAACCATGTAACACATCGGGGCATATAAGTCAGAAACTGAGAACACAGTAAGCCAACAGTTCTTTTGAGATGAACGTGAGCCATCGCACCGGGTTTGTTTTATTACGAATGTCAGCTGAAATTAGCATGGGCACTTATTAACCATTTTTGTGAAATCATGTTCAGGGCGGCTGACAGCCAAGAATGTCTCCAGGTAAGACAACGACAATTGAGCACCAAAAATCAACATATGTGAATGACATTTATTCGGAAGTCTAACGTAGTACGTTTAATTGCTTAACGTGAGGGACTGGTTATTTGGCAAGTTTAGGATGACAGCCCAAATCTGACATTCGGAGGGGAATAGTTCGATTCTGAGCATGCGGGAATTTACGTGCCTAAGATTCACTGACACCAACCGTTACAAGTTCCGTATGATAGTGCAGACTAGCGCATATAGGCACCATATAACCGACTGACTGGCTGTATATCAGCACTCTAAATGTCAGGCGGCGTTCACAACGTTTATTTGCTGTTTGCCAATCACAGGTCGGCGGTAAACTAAAGAAAAGATCATTATTGAGACATGGGAGTAAAACAGATTGGATTTCATTGAGGATAATCTGGTGGTAAGCTGCAAGAAAGGAGCTAATTTGTGGAGGTTGCCTTGGTCACACGTGCCGCCGTTTACTAATGATTTTTTGACGGCTGAGGAACGTCTTGTGAACTATATCCCGACTTTTTTCTCTTCTCCTGACCTCTAAACAACGCATGTTCGAAGATCGTTTTTCTGATGGTTGTAGGACAGTTGAATCGGTATAAACCACTGACTTGTTCTTGCTAATTGTGAGAAGTAGTCAAATATGCAAATACGAGACGTTCTTGTTCACAATGCATCAATAGCTACCAGATATATGTTTTCGCAACTTATAAATCCTACTTTTCACGGCTAATTCTTTTATCATTAAATTTACGCAACTCTCCCACAGTTTGCCTTCACGAAACCGTGTCTAATTTATTGTGGTTTGTAGCTGCATGATCCACAAGCACTGTAGTAGGAGATGATCAGGTGAAGTCTAGTTGGTCACTGACACCTTAAATATGCCTTTACGCATTGCCAGCAATCAGTTTTCTGCCTATAATGCCGAAAAATAGTACTAAACCCATGGAAACCACACTGATTAATTGAATTAGTTTTGGTCCAACTTATTTCAGCGAGTGCCTCACAGCGTATGCATTGAATGCAAAAAGCGTTACTATACTTTGTAAAAATTGGTCAGAAAGCTTACCGTACCAGATCATCTCCGACCCTTCTACGGTCATCAAACAATACTTCTTTGGTAGGTTGGTTGGATGTTGGCCAAGCAAATAATCGCAGAAAAAGAAGCGTTGATTTGTGTAGAGGAACACCCGTGGCTCCACTATGAATGACGACGGTAAGGAGTATGAATCGGGTGCTTCTGTCAGTGACGCACTGCAGGGATCTGAAGACAGCATCGTGGTCAGTGTACATACGGGGAAACTTGCTGAAGCAATACTAGATTATTGGGATCTTCGGTGGCTAAACACGACGGGTAACTTTTTGGAACTTAACCGGTCTTTCAACAAATCCTGAGATGATTTTTTACTTGTTTATGCCCTCTGATTGAGAAATTCTATTGGTGGTTTATTGGTCATTCTACTCAGTGAGTAATGAATAGTATGGATGATGCCGGAAAGATATTATAATTGCTCCAGACCGGTAAGCCACTTCGTTCCCCCAGCCTAATTAAAAACATAGCGAAATATAGCAAAGAGTTAGCCAGAATTCCAGACTACTTGCCAAGTATCTTTAAAAAACAAACTTATTAAAGGAAAAGCTTACGAATCAGTGGGTAAAACTGACCGAACTATACATTATTATTGAGTGAAACTCGAGCCTAATGTGCCTTTGTGAAAGGTACTGACTATAAAGCCTACCTGAATGCGAAATTTGTAATACCTATTCAGTAGCGCTCAATACATGCCACTTACATTCCTTACTGCCACCAGGTGCGTCAACCGATTTTTAAATGTATGACAATCAGACAGCGAGTTTTAGTTTTGCCACATACAAAATACACTAATACCACCCGACCAACAGTGTTTTGGTGGAAGCAAGAATTCTCGTTTTGACAGTACACGATAAACCGTGTTAAATGCAAATACGCGTTCACTGACTAACTGTGATGTTGGCTGCCGATGCTGATGAGATGGACGGTGTAGTGGTTGCACCTCATACACCAAGAGACTGCTGGTACAACTTCTAGTTCTTCCATAATTGCTTTATCGTGACACTCAACAGGCATAATCCACCATAAATTGTTTACCATATAAAATCCACTTTAACCTAGCAAGTTTAGAGCTACGTGTCAAAACAGCGACTGTAGTTTGGCCAACAGAAAAGTTCTCAACGTGTGTTAGGTTCCCTTGTTCGCCTATTCCTTCTGCACCGTCGTTGTTAAGCGTCTGTATAAAAAAATACTCCTGAAGGTTTTTCACTGTGTATCGTTCATCTCAGTCTCAAGGTGTACTTTACTACATAGGAATAGAAAAAACGGAGTATTGCCTGCTTAATCCATCGTGACAAACCTACCGAACGGGTATGGATCATTCGCCTTCACTTTCCCCACCAGTTCCATTGTGAACGGAATAGATGCCTCTGCGTATTGAAAAGTGCGGTCGACGAACCGGAAAGCTCGTGCCTCCACGGGGTTCCGAATGGCAGTTGAACCGTTAAACCGTTTAGCTGCTATCACAATCACCTTAGACAAAATGAAAAGGAAGTATGACAACGAATAACAATGGAACCTTAGCAGCGAACACTTCGAATCAACTGATTGCCTCCTCATTGAATTCTTGGTCCTGACGACCGTACTGTGAGTTATTCACTATCCCTCAAGGAAGCTGATATGAACAATAAGGCAAAGTCATCCGTGGAAGCCTTTTGATTCGAACAATGATCTCCAGGTTTTCAAACCGCACAAAATCCTCGAGAATGTGCCTCGACCTCGACCCCGACTGGTAATTGTCTCAAGAGAGTTCTCCGTTAGAAATACTGGTTAGTCACCTGTACGTTTTTTTACATGCTAAAAGTAAGCATATGCCGCATTACTAGCTGGCGTCTGCTTTGTGGTTGAGGTGAAGTTGTTTGTCTTGTGGATATACATAATGATCGGTACTTCTTTCGGAATAAGTACTAAAGCTACCGCACTGTTTACACAATACTGAATTCTGTTACCGTATATTTTGTGAAAAAGGCTGATGATGAATAATTGAAAACGAGCTTATTCTTTATGCAGTATTTTTCATGAATACTTAAGAGGGACGAGTAATACAGGGGGTATTGCCTATGTAACTACCCCAGATTCGGCTGTTCTCATTCTTCTCGGGTGTCTTCTGAGAGGAAGAAACCATTAATCGTACTCACCTGAACATTCATCTTACAAAACTTTTTTTCGCAATATTTACCCTTAACGAATGGACGTTGCGTAATCACTATTGTGTGTGTTGTGCTTCAGTACAGATGCAAAACGTGATCGAGACAGTTTGCACCTCCATGTGCTGTACTTTGGTCTGTATAGATTTACATTTTTTTCACAACTTTGTCCGCAGCTGAGCTATTCCATGCCATCAGTTAACGACAGTTGATCCACTTAAATTTGTCTTCACTAGTAACAGCTAGAGGGTAATTTTCTGTTTGGTTGCATGATCTCGTGACTAACGCCAAATTTGACCGTTGTCTCCAAAATGTGTATGATTTTTCCATGAACTCTTCAGTATGCCTACCTACCATCAGTTCGAACCCTAATTGCACATAAACACAACGCGCTTATTCCGGATCGAATGTGTTAGTTACTGTTCTCTTTATGAAAGTTAAATAGTCGCCTGTTCTAAAGACATAGTGCTTTCAGTAAAATATGCAGGTGGTCAGTTTGCCGTCCACTCGTTCAAAATTATTGTACCCTAGTTATATAAGGTACTCATTTTATAGCGTGTTGCGTCCGTTCTGCCAATATTTCAATCACGTCCCTGCAACAGACCGAATAAATTGAGTGAGTGACAAGTTGCTGTTTATTCTCAGCACAAGCATTGTATCCCCACACCTTCTATCCGCTTTCAGTCAGTTCACATTTTTTCTTACCCGTCAATATCCTCTTACAACAACCTGTTTTAGATCAATACATTTTACGAGAATTCTCATCAACTTTGTTTTTTCTTCCTTTCATTTTTTAAATGCCTTTCTTGCAGCATTTTAGTACCGTGGTAAACTTCGTTAAGAGAAATCACTGACTGACCTATAGCAAATTAGATATTCGCAGCTGCAAAAAAAGATAATTTTGCGTTCCACGAACCTCAATGAATTATGCCTTTATCAAAGAATCAAATTAATCAACGTAGGTTTACTAAGTATACGAAAGAAGTCAATAAATGTGGTTCTAGACGGACATGGTATTTTAATCCAGCAAGCTATTCTGTCACTGGTATTTGGATATCAGGATAATGATATACACAATTTCCGTTGTTTCTTCACGGTCAACTTCTCGAATTGAAGGTTAATTTGTTTGTTTGCCAGTTAACAGTAACTTGCATCTGGCAGTGTAGATGTTAAGTAACCGCTGTCCACTGCACTATGTCGAGTACTCTAAGGAGTAGTGAGTCACTCGACATTCATCAGTTTGTGAGACGGAACACTCGGGCGGAACGTAAACAACCGTATTGTAAAAAATTCAACTACATGCATCCTATGACAACTGCAAATAGGCCATCGAACACAATAATGATCTGCTTTTCTCTGACAAATAAGCTCATGGGTAAATTCACAGATATCGATCGGTCCACTGACTGACCTCGCGATAAAATGGTCCTGTGGAAACCGCTTGAACTGGTTTTCACACTCTTTCCCTTTGATGTAACAAAAACACCTTAGGTGAACATCGCCCTTCCTTTCGTACAAGTCTGTGTGCATTAGTGTGCGTGTGTTTCTATCCATTGTTCAACTTATCTGCCAACGGCGTTATCTGTAATACACAGAGGTATAACTGAAATTTCCTGCTAGCGAATGCGTGTCCTAAACAATTCTACGCTTTTATCACTTACGGGCGTTGAATGGGACACTTTAGTCGATCTGTTAGCTGGTTTAAAACTAATCACACATCCGAGTAGACATGAGCTTGCGCACCACAAATGAACCCCCAGCGATTACACAGTAGTTTTCAACGTTTCACCGCACATGAGCGCATACAAACTACTCACTTCCAAACTGATGCTGCATTTGACTGTTTACAAGTAGCGAAAATGTAACCAGAGACTGAAAAGGAACCAACCTGCTTAATATATTTGTAGGTGATTCCGTCCAGGCTGGCGTACAGGTCCAGAAAACGGTGATTAATTGTGACTGTGCTTGAAGTGCGTACGGAGTACAGTGTGGTCAATTGCCCAAGGACGATGGTGATATAATTATGATGCTGTAGACCGCTGGTTCGGAATCCGCTCAACCAGCCCGTACCATTCTGAAAGCGAATATTCAAAGGGCCATATTGTGGATAAGCCACCATGGATGCTGTTATCTGACAATCTCTGATTTGGGCCGGATCACCCAGACCCAGGACTGAGTACTGACCTGTGGAGATCGAATTAAAGCATGCAGAAATCAGGTGACAGAGGTAATCGCACATTAGTGACTGATTAAAAGCAGTCCATCGTGCCTCACTAAGAGGTCGACAATAGACATCTAAGTGTGGTCAGTAGGGATAACGTTATTCCACGGTGGCTGCTAGGTGATCTCGTATGTTTCGGTGAATTATCGGAGACAGAAGAACCTGGTTACCACAAAAACCGTCATCAGTGAGCTTAAGTGGCTTATTGTCGACAGACAGTTCGAGCTCAAACGTGGTGTTAGTGAGTTTCAGTGTGAACTACTTGAAAACTCTTGTCTGGCACTCACGCCCGTGGATCATTTGGCAGATTCCACATGACAGTGTGTTGGGCGTGTAAGTGAATGCAAAAGTGACATTTCTGCATTCTCATTGTGGGCCGGTAGAGCAATTCCCATGTATGGACATGCTGTACGCTTCGCTGGTTCAAACTCGACTGAAGCCTAAATTTTTACATCTGGGTCTTTCGTGGCTTATGAAAGCATCCCTAATTTCTGACGAATGCTCTGAGGTTTGGGTGGCATAGATTAAACACCGTGTTTGAACACAAAATTGCTCACAGATACCCTTAAAAATACTTTTCACTCAGACACTTTGAGACAAAAATACTCAACTGGGGTCTAGCTCGTGTTGGATCTCCTCAGTGATGCATACTGCAGCAGAATCGCCCAGACCCTCCTTGACGTGGTGATGCAACCTCGAAACTAAGTGATAGTTCGAATCCAACCCTTTGTTAGAAAGTGCCTCGTTCAACTATTTACGAGAATGCGAGGTTCACAAGGAAACTGATATGGCGCTCGAACTTTGCTGAAGACATCAACTGTTTATTCATAGAGTTTCTGTGGAAGTTTCAAACTGTACTAACAATACCCCCAAAAATATAGCCTTTGATGGATAGTGGTAACTTGA
Source organism: Paragonimus westermani (assembly GCA_008508345.1). Taxonomy (NCBI): domain Eukaryota; kingdom Metazoa; phylum Platyhelminthes; class Trematoda; order Plagiorchiida; family Troglotrematidae; genus Paragonimus; species Paragonimus westermani. Next base: position 8,966 of record QNGE01000505.1, on the reverse strand, counting down.
AGCAGCTATTTTAAAAAAGCTGTCAGGGTCCTGTACTGAAGTGACTGTTGAGCAAGCGTTCAGAAAGAAAGTTTTCATCTTGTATGAAGGCTTAGGATCTCGTCGGCGAGGTCACTTTGGTCCAAGACGAATGGCGATAAAATTACGATCTACTTTGCGATGACAGAAAAACACATGATAAAGACTGACCATGCCAGCGGAACGCATTCTTGCAGCCTTTAACATGCTCATGTACCCACCTAGCTTCGAATGTATCACGCCTGTTTGGAACTTGATAATACGATCGATTTCAGTCGTTCCAGGTGGTACCGAGGTGCCGTGTACATAGTGTTTGCAACGCAATTCCAGTCCAATTTGTACATTCAATAGCGAACTCTGATAAGGTAGATTAACCGTTGTAGCCACTTGCCCTGAGAATTTGATTTTGAAGGTTTGACCAAAATAGAAAGCCCCAGCCTGGAACAAATGGATAATAAGAATTTAGTTGTTCTAGCAATGTTTTACGTCGACTATTACGATGGTTACTTTTCAACCCGCAGTACAATGTAACATAATTGGGTTGTGTTAACTAGAACTGTTATTAGATATTAGGATTATTTTACAAATTGAGTTAATATGCATTTCACTGACACAATCTGAATTCAACGGTTCAAAAGGCCTCGTTAAAATGAAACGAGCATTCACGCGGTACTGGCTTAGACAGAGACAATCGGAGGATGTCTTACTGTACTGACTAAGTTTAACTTGTAAATAGTCTGAGATCAGTGGACTGATTTTTATAACCATTAGGAGTAATGGATTAAAAAAATTCACTCATTTGTTGATTTCAGATAATACAACAAGGTGACAAAAGTCATACGATATTCATCGGAGCAACATGTACACTCTGGGCACCCATGGGAATGTAACTACTTAAAACCATTGTGTCCATGCTTCGTAGTACAGAAGTCGCGGGTTGGGTGATAAGACAGACGGAACCTGAAGGAGAAAAACACGGGACTAATTACGACCAGAGTTGTCACGGCGTCAGAATAAATTGTTCTTGAATGATTGTGACATAAATGCAGTAGCACACTGGTGGATAAAATTTCTGTTTCTCTGAAAACTTCATGAGAATGCGTTAACAACTATAACCATGTGTATTCTTTGGATTATTTTTCAGAGGGAGGTCCGACGGATCCACTTCTAGTGGATCTAAAATGCGATGAGTCACTTGTAATCAAAACAAGCACCACTCGGATTTCACGGCTTTCATTGCCGTCCTAAGTTTGCCACACCATCCGCCTGGCTTATAACGATATGGAGACCAAAATTCTACTTAGGCATGAAACAAACCGTCTGTCCAGCTACCGGGCGTTTGGCCAACATTGGAGGATGGTGTGGTAACCAATAGCATGAATGACGTCTAAACTCTAAGGTATAGGCTGTGATGTTTCCGGTTATTCAGCCTCGATCTTGTAGTAGACCGATCAGCAACAAGTATTACAAGACGGCTACACTTGTTACAGTGGAAACTCTGGAGCATGGATCGAAGACAGTAGTGTGGTACAGCCAGCGTTCTTTTAGTAACAAGCACAAGCTCGTTATATCAAGGTATCTGTGTTTCCCTCACTTTACCCCTCTTCTTTAATTCCGAGAAGTGAACTGGTATCGTTTACACCTGACAAAATGCATCAGTTCTCACCCCAGTTAGCTTTATTCAATCGACCCTCAAGACACGTCTCATATATACGTCCCGAATCGGACGCGTGAATGTTGAGACTTCATCACTCTATCAAGCAGATCTGTAGGTTGAACTTAAATCTGAAAAATTCTGAGCCAGTTCTATCGATTCAATTTATAAAACAACAGTATTTGGGCCAAACCATGCCAATGCACATCTTTGTTACGAGCCTCAGTCCATCGAAAAATGCTCCGGTAACCAATTGGAGAATTTAGGCTTCTACGTGCAACTGGACAACCAACCTCTCATATTCGAAAATTTTTGTGCGAAGCTCGCCTACTCATCCAAACGTTATCGTCGCCATTCGAACGCCAACCACGACGAGTAACGCTTGACAGGATCCTTGGTTCATTGGCTTCATTACGCATAGATCTACCTAATCACCAAAGTGACCGATCCACTCACTCATCCATCAGTATCATCCAATGAACTACACACAGGACTATGGTTGCAAACTTCCATCTATGCAAGCTTGTCATACAGAAGAACAGTCGAGGAATCCAGTTTCTTGGTTATCCATGTGCTATGTACATCTCCTCATCATTTACCGGAGCTGCAGTGATTGTCGTTCCTCCCATGGCGCTACCGATTACAGCTCCTCAAGCACAGCTTTAACGATTATGGTTCTGAACATCAACGATCGGTGGATAGGTTGTGGGACGGATCAGGTAAACAGTCATTCTAGCTGAGCTGTATCCAGCAGAGCACCAGATCACCTGTTGGGATATTCCTGAAATGACCCAGTTTACAAACCTTCCGTGATTTTGGCAGTATCTTTGAATAGCGACCTGCCTATCCCCACCCTCAGAAAAGCCACTAGTTATGCTAACACAAAACAAATTTCCGTCAAATGAAGACTAACGGGTAGACGGCGTCGCAGTCATACGAGGATCACAAATAACCACTACCCATATCGAACCCAACTTAAACAAATACAAACCTTTACAGAAGGAAAGAGAAAGACTCACCAGCAGCGATACGTGAATGCCGATGGAGAAATGTTTTTTTCCGACAATGAACAAAAGACCCCTTGACTCACGCACCACTGGAGTACGGCCCATAATGGCCCAAAGAACATGGACAAAAATGAGGTCCCATATGGTCGCAATCCGGTTAACCTCCGTTTTGCTTATTATGACGTCGAGTAAACAAATATCTGGATATTGACTTCTTAAACACTACCCGGTTTATCTAGCGTGTACATATGGTGTCATATTGTCGGCTTCATCGAGAGACGCATTGACGACAACAAGGAGCTGTCTGCCCCAAGTGACCCCAGTGTGGAAAATCTGGGCATCGGTTGAATTCGGACCAGCGACCAAAACAATATGCCAAGCGCTAAGAAAGCTCTTCCGTGCTATTTAACCTTGCATGGAGCCCGAACATCTTGACACAGTCACCCACTCACTGTTTCATATAAGATCTACTGGATGATCCAGGAGTGTGGTTACCGAGCGGGGTTTTCCAAACAATTTGCACCGAAATCCTCTAACGTTAGAAGTGAACACTGAAATCCTCTCGAAACGATCGGGCAACCTGATCATTGCTCACAAGCGAGAGTGGTTGAGCGTTCAGAGTTGATAATTCGGTCGTGCCTAAGGCGAGGTCAANGTGAAAATAAACCAAATCCCCGATTACTCATCAGAAATCCTATTACTCATTTTTTTCAGTGATGTAAATTAACAGATCCGCCAAATTTCAGTAGACAATTTAGTCATCCCATTTTGAAAAGAAGCACCTGGCGCAAGTTTCGTTCTTGTTATGGCAAGTGATTAGTGCGTACTCTTGTCATGGTTAGGATTAGAACTTCGGCCACGCATCGATGAGACTACCAAATCTTTCAAAAATGTTATCTAGGCAGTGAATTGAAATATCAAAGGCTCACCCATCAGGGAGATCGACTCATCGCTTTTTTTATTACTGTCATCCTTAAAAAACCCTGAACGCCTTGAAACGACCAATAATAGGTACGATTCCCAAAGAACAAGTCCAACGTTATTTTCCCAGAGGTTACTTCGGATGGACACAAAATACCCTCATCTTCAGTCTCAGATGACTGTGAATCCGAGAGCTGGTAACACTTTAACCCTGCCACTTCAATATCGTATAACCACACAGATGTCAGCAGGCGGGATAACTGTAGAAACCGCGGAGAAAATAAATTTAGCACGAAATGAAGCTCTCCACAAAAAGACGACGGTCATATCATACTGCTAGCTAACGAATTCCTCCAGCCTCTTACCCTGAGTATACATCATAGCGATCCAACTGAAAGAAAACATGTTGCTGCCGAAACCAAATCTTTCATGTGGCCATCCAAGGTCGACGCAAGGACTGAAATGCCACCTATGAGAGTCTGTCTCACATACTTTAGTCATGTAGGTAATTCAACATTGTAGTTGCATTAACAATATGTGAACTGATGAGGAAAATTTATTAACGGTCCCAGAACCTCATATCCTCGCGATCGACTCAGTTCTCAAACCCGACACATTAATAAAAGGTGTACCGCCAGTTGTCAATGCGGTTATTTGTGATCCGTACATAATGGAGGTCACAGCCAAATTGCAGAAAGACAAGCACGATTCTGAAGAGGCACTTCACTGCTTACTCGCTCTCTTCGGTTCCTGGAACCTCTCTTAAAACATAATATCACAACATCCTGTGGTGCTTAAAGGTTGAAGGTTTTCATGTGTTCAACATCATGCAAATTCCCCAACATATAATTATCCTGAAAATTTAAACCTCAGGAATTCTTGTGGCATCTACGTAAAGCTCTGTCAGAATAAGTGATTCATATGGGACAGTAACCCAAAATACTTATGGCAGAACACCATGTAAATATTAGGGAATTTCCCCCTCTGATAAACTGGTTTGAATATGTACGATGCAGCGTGTGACACACTATCGAATCATTTAGCGCATTTACGCGGGGGCATTATACCCTCATCTTGGTACGTTGTGTAAATCTCAACCTTGAAGGTTGTGTTCTTATCGATGAATATAAATTGTTGATGTTACCCCGGAAAACGCCACATCACTGTCATATGCAGCATTGGTGGTAGCTACTGATTTGATGCAAATTGAACCTCTGTTACAATCAATCACTTGTGGGTCATCAAAAGCTTTGGATTTCATTGACGTATATCCCACTTCCACTCACAGACTTATCTGTGATCCACTTTCTTGTGAACAGAAGTGCTCTGTTACGTGATATTTATATCACATATGCATATTCACAGCAGCAAATCTGAACATTTAACTACTGTCGTTTGTGAACATTGCACAGGTTAACCGATCGTCTACAGCAGGAATTCAGTAAACGCTGCTTTAATTGGAATCGATACCAGCACCATCAGGGCTTTTGCATTCAGCTTACCATACTTTTCAGATTATCGCGCATAGAAATGTGTTTGCTTACCTAACGCTGAGTGATCGTCATTGGCGAACACTGATGAAACAAAACCTTAGGCTTTTAAATCATATCCAAAAGCGATGATAAAACCTATATGAATTTGAAAACTGCCGTTAAATATGAGGTAATACGTAACCTACGAACCAAATTTGTGATGCACACATTTACGACTATTGTGATGTTGGGACCGTCAAGAGGAAAGCCAGTGGAATTAGAAAATCTGTTAAATAAGACTGCCGTAAGTTAAACGAAGGTTATATGAATAATGAGCGCTTACTGAATACTGTACCAAGGTATTCGTATTGGTGATCAGATTGAAAGTAGTCCCATAAAATCCGTCGCCGGGCAATGTAAACTGTACGCCGTGTAACCATTCGGGAATGTAAAACAGAACCTCTGTGCTAATGCACTCAACGATTCCGAAGCTGGCAGGAGAGTCCGTAAATGAGAATTTGATTTTGTCACTGCATAAAAATCAAAGTTCGATGACCATAAAGCAACCGATCTTTCAAGTGATTTTTCAACTTTGTTTAGATCATCAACATTCCCTCGAATACATCCCAACTCATCGAATATTCCACAGTGGCATGAAAAGTATTCAAATAAGAGCTGTGCAGGTGATTTTTTTTTAGAGTCAGTCGGTTGTCGCCCAAATTTTTCAGCAGTTTAAAACGGCCGCGGTTTGATTTTTAATTGCAATACGGTTGTCATAATGAATGTGAACTTTTGCGTGCGGGCGTGCGGGCCAGTATTCAATGTCTCATTGAGACATGGTTATGCCCAAGTGATGGGCCGTACGCTCAGGTGCAGCTAAAATCTGAAAATGAATCACTGGTCGGTTGACTAATTAAACACACACAAAAAATGTCTCATATTTCTGGATGCTGGTATCCAAGATCAATTTTAAGCTAATTTCTGCTCCCCGCAAATGAGCTAACACGATGGCACCAGGCATATTCGTCGTACTGATCTTTGGCCAACTATGCTGTAAAATCATGGCACAACCGCAGTGCATTTCGAGTGAAACGAATGACAATGTTGAATGTGTACCAAAGATAATCAGCAGACTGCCAGTGTGCAAGATGAGATGAGTAAAGGTGAATTAATTAAAGAGGCCAGTACGAAAATACACAGACTAATGTGGCTACTAGAATTATCAGCTTACTCGTCAGTAATCAAACACCAGAGATTGAGATCTTCTATGCCACCTACTACAAAAATGGTTATTGAGCACAAATCACCTGTGGGATTCATTTTATTTTCCGTTATTTCAACTAGCCAATTGTGAATGTATTGATGGAGTGTTGCCAATTATTAACGTTGATATCTGGTTACAATCCGGTTAACAAACTTACTAACAAGCGTTGCCAAGCATTGGCTTCTCCACATTCACTATCAACGTTTCACATTGAACTCTGTGTTATTCGTGTAAGAACCTGAGTTGCAGTAGTTGTTTCACTACGTTCACCACACATTCCTGATGAATGAACGTGTGTCTCACGATTTCCTGCACTAAATTCTTGCCTTCATCTACTGCCCAGACTTTGCGATCAATTGAATAGGATTGATATATTAGATGAACGTGTACATAATGTAATATGTCGGTTTCATTGTTCGAGGAGTTATCATTCCCATGCTTAACATCAACACTTGCGTAACTTGGTTTCAGAGCGGAAAGTGGATCCAGTAGCAAGTCCACCTCCAGGTCAGTTCCAGAATTTGTTAAAAATTAATCTACCTCTCCCAACAGGAAAACATGTACTTCGCGCAATCCTCAAAAGTGCTGTTCAAGATCAGTTTGGATTCCTCAACGAAGACTAANATGTCGGTTTCATTGTTCGAGGAGTTATCATTCCCATGCTTAACATCAACACTTGCGTAACTTGGTTTCAGAGCGGAAAGTGGATCCAGTAGCAAGTCCACCTCCAGGTCAGTTCCAGAATTTGTTAAAAATTAATCTACCTCTCCCAACAGGAAAACATGTACTTCGCGCAATCCTCAAAAGTGCTGTTCAAGATCAGTTTGGATTCCTCAACGAAGACTAAGACGTTGCTCTACTCGTGAAATAACATTGTTCAGATTGGGTGTTTGCATTTCTTTACTTCTTGGGGTAACTCGTGGAGTTGTGCGGTGGTGGTCAACTTAGTATTTTGTTCTCAGCGGGGTTTACTGCAATCTATCTGAACAGGAAGCACGTAACTACTATTGGACATGTTTTGTGCACCTGCAGTGGATGATACAATGGGAATGAAGTGTACAAGTTATAAACGAGTTTCTGACTGGTTTTAAGCCTGTGAGCCACGTAGGTCAGTCAGAAAAATCTTTCCGATTATGTACACTGGAAGTGTTCTCGGGTGGTGGGCTCAAATATTAATCAAATCTTTCAACATCTATCGATTGCAAACCTGGGTGTACAGAAGGCGGTCGACATTTCATTTACCCCGGAAAGAATTCCAGAATGTCGGAGAAAAATATATAGCCAAGTTCGATGTGCGTCGAATTGTCAACTGCAAGTTTCATATCCGTTTTCACAGATGACTGATACGAACCAAACGCGTATTCCACCATCAATGAGATATTGGCGCCGTCAGCAGCATCTCTGCTATCCGCCAAGCACACAGTTATCGAGAAGACCAACGTATTCGCTGATGGATCTGACAACTGTGTGGCTGCATGAGGCGAAAAGTAGGTGCGATGCGGTAAACAGACTTCACGAAACGTGCATGTGTGAACTGGACTTTAGATGCAGATGAAAAAATGACTGTGAAAACATGATGAAGGTGGCTTCCTAGATCAGAGTGGAAAACAAAATGAAATAGACCAAACATACGTGATTCGTCAAAATCTCTGGTGCTGCCAGAGTTCATAAAAGCAACATACGAGTGGTGTATTGATTACAGATTTCACCATAATAAATTTCGTCCATATGCATACATTATTCTGTACCCAACCAGTCATGCGTCTATGCACAGTTGAATTTATATGGTTGGAAAAGTATAAAGATAAAAACTGATGCCTGATTCCAAAGTTGTTGTTCAGTTTTTGTGCTTGGAAACGTCGCGGTCAGTTATCTGATCTGGAATGTAGACACACTTCTCGACGACGAAATCAGGGATCTAGTAAGTGTTGTTCATATCATCAAATTCTGCAGTTGCACGGGCAGCACAAGATGTCTCAGGTTGGTTAGTAAGTTCAGTTTGTCAATTGGACCATTGTGTTGCGGCTGTTTATGTTATAGAGACCATTCTGGACTAGTAGCAGCCTGTGTTCGCAATTATTTGACACATCAGAAGTAATATTAATGCGTACATAGCTGTGCAGTGTATAAAGACAGAAGCCTGCTGTCTCAGCCGTTCCGACTTAGAGAAAGGCTTTCGATTTTTGCTATTTAAAATCACCTAGTGTGTACAAATTCTGGATGCACAAAACACTTGTGTGGAAATTGTTACAGAAAATTGCAGCACGCTATCTCACCTGATCTCGTAATCTTCCCAAAATCGAATAGTGCCCAATTTATTTGTAAGGAAGTGAAGTCGTATCCAAATGTCTTATTGTTTCGTTGAACCACTAGGTTTGCACCGATTGCCAAAGCTGCGTTCGTAATTGTGCACTGAGCTTCTGGTTGGCTATCTTGTTTGAAACAACCGAGTCGAACGTAACTGTTTAGCAGGTTTGTCTGTACGGGTGGAGTGGCAGTGATAAGTACGGTCTGTGCCTTCCCGGGAATGAAAGTCGGTGTTGAACTGGGAAACTTGATCAAGGGCTGCAATGCAAGAACTACTATCAATAATACTTAGATCCAGTCGTCATCAAAATACTCATCTATAT
>QNGE01000504.1:248989-271283 GCA_008508345.1 Paragonimus westermani | reverse complement strand
AATTACTTTTTCCGAGGTATGAAAGAAAGCCGGCTTTACTAATAACTGGTGTAGAAGCAAGTGGTGCGCCGCCATATCGTTTCCCTACACACACTCCCATCCGTTTCCTTTCAAGCCTCGAACACGTGGGTTGGCCGTGTCCGTGCAAGGGGTTGAGGAGGGTGACCAACCAGAACCCGAAGTCGGCAGTTAATGAGCGTGAGGCCACGTCTGATTGGTGGGAATTCCCGGACCGTGGGACCCCATAAATACATATATATAGACGAGGACACGTTGCAGAGCAATATATCTCGGTATCCGTGTTGTTTTCAACACACGTTTCTTGTTCACACAAGAATTTTTCCCTTTGCCGAGACGCGCCAGTGTGTTTTAATCGGCGCACGTTGGACAAAGTGCGTGATTGAATTCCGGGCAACATGAATGGCCTCATTCGAACCACGCGCCAACTGTGACGGAGAGTTGACTAAGAGATTTTGAAAATAAACATTGTGTTTGTAAACGCAAGATAACTGTCCAAACCCTTTTTAAAACGCTGAATGTTGTTACTGGCTCTAACTCCATTTGGAAGTTTATTCCAAATGTAGGAATACTTCACAAGGAAGAAGTTTGCACGCATATTCTTCCGGTATATCAGGGTTGGCAGTGTGGAACCCTTATTTCTTAGACTATGTGGAGGGCTGTGTTGTGGGTGGACGGTAAACGCTGTGGTAATCGCATCCGAATGTATGAGTTTATACAGCAGAGTCAGGTTCAACTTTATTCTACGCAGCCAAAGTGGATCAATACCAAGTTTTTCACACGCTGTCTGTAGTTGAGCGAAGAAGAATACCCCAATACGATTTTGGCAAACGATCGTTGTAGGTTTTCTAACACAAGCCTGCCGGACTTGCGTAGGTGGCGGTAAATGAAGGTGCAATACTCGAGCTGAGGCCGAGCACACATTTTGTGGAGCGTCAGCTTCGCAGCTGGTAGGCTGAACGCCTTTTTGATGCAGCCTATTGTTCTCTTAGGTTTTGCTACCTGGAAGCATACTTGTTCAGAGAAAGTGAAAGAGTTTGAGTACCGTATTCCTAGATCTTCGACCGAAGGTGCTGTATCAATATTACAACCATCTAGTGAGATGGAGCCATGGGGTAATTTACAACCATAAGTGAGGATGTTCGATTTTTCTGCTGAGAACGAAATCAGCCGCGTTCTGAACCACAACTGCAGGGACGCCAGGTCCTGTCGTATATTTTGTAGACAGAAATTGATGCTACTACCCTGGCGGAATGTGTAAATGATTTCGATATCGTCAGCAAACAGAAAGGACTTGTCATGTGTAATAACGTCGCACAGATCGTTTATGTACATTAAGAAGAGCAACGGACCCAGAACGCTTCCTTGGACCACCCCACTAGTCACTGGTTTTGGTGTTGAACAGTGCTGTCCTATTTTGACTGTTTGAGTGCGACCTCCAAGGTGTGAAGACAATCAGCTGTACAAAGAAGCTCGTATGCCAAAAGATGCTATTTTGATCAAGAGGCGCTCACGAGGCACCCGATCAGAAGCCTTTAACATGTCTGAGAGTATGATAATTACTGTATTTTCGCGTCGATGGACGTCGGTATATGGTTTAGGAATTTCAGCTGACATGTCATACGAGAGCGTTCACAAAGGAAATCGTGCTGTGGATGGTTCATATGGTTTTGTGTCCTTAACAACTCGACTATGTGCACCTCTGTTGTCCTTTCCAACATTCCCGAGCAGATTGACGTGTGGTTGATGGGACAATAGCTACTAACGTCCTGCCTTGGGCCACTCTTGTGACGGGGCATGATGATTGAGGTTTTTCACTGGGGAGTGAAGGTGCTGGACAACAGTGATAGGTTGAACAAATTGATAGGGGGATGGTTTTGGCTCTACGGTGTGACCACCTAGGTATTTCTGGTGACGACGGAAAGGTACGCCAGGTGACATTAGGGACTATAGATGGCACTGTAAGACAGAACATCAGATAACTTCCTTTTCTAGAAGCGTCCGCAAAGTAACACCGAGTTGGTGCTTATAGAACAGTAGGTGTAGACACATCCGTCGAACCGGTCGTTGCCACCGTTCATACTGCTACCTCGAGTTTGGAAACCCAGCCGGTTTCCCGGACCAGGCGTTCATTTTGTTAAGGTCTGTTGCGTTACTCTGATATTGCTGGGCTCTGATTGATATTGAAAGTTGGTCCAACGCCTTGCTCTTTTCCCCCAAATAAGATGCGTTACTCATCTTTGATCTCATATAATCTTCTTTGGCCGTTTCCATCACACTTATTTAGTCCGCGCCAAGTAAACTTCCAAATGCTGAAATTAGACATCTTTCTTCGGTATTTTTTCCTGAGTAACTTATGATTCCCGCCGTTTCTTGATGCACGAACAGTCGCTTTGCTCTAACCCAACCAATGACTATTCGTTAGAGGGAGCTCAACCCGTTTTATCGTCCACCACTGTTGATCGGTGCCTGGTTGTCGATTTGTTGTACGAGCACTTTCTTTGATTTCTGAGGATTTTCACATTCGTGGTGAGGGACTCACTTTTCTTGTACACTGATTCAGTTAGTACTGCATTGAGTCCAGTTATTAAGAGCGCCTTCTCGTTAACTGTTTCGGAGATAGATTATCTCTGTCGTCGATTATTGAGATGCATTTACAGGATCAGCAGACTGCGCGTAACTCAGTGTGAACTTGCATCATTAGTCAACAGTTTCATATGCACCCTTATTATCCTTTCAAACACTCTCGAGCAGATTGACGGAGGATAGTTACTAACGTCCTGCCTTAGACCACTCTCGTGACGAGGCATAATGATTGAGATTTTCCACTGGGGAGTGAAGGTGCTGGATAACAGTGATAGGTTGAACAAATTGAGTAAGAAGATGGGTATATCGTCAACTGCTTGCCTGACGACCATTGGTGGGTTACAATCCCGCTTAACGGTAGTTGATTGTGAACGAATACATCGAAGATCGATTATAACATTACTTAAAACTTCATCTCTTCTTGACGGGATAGTAGCAGGTAATGAGGTGCTTTCTACGCTAAACGAGGCAGCGAAATGTGAGTTGAAGTTTCCGCACGTCGTTACAGAGTCTTCGACAACCGTTTCGTCTTTGAGAGTAATAATTCGTATAACAGGGTCCCTCGTGGAATTTCTCCGTCTCATCAGTTGCACCAATTTTGTGCATTTCTGCTCATTACGGAACGCGAGTTTCTTTTCGTTCATGTGATGAAATTGCGTCTGACGTTCCATGTGTTCAAACTTTTTGCTCATTTGCATCACCAGGGAAAAGTCTAGTGTTCTTCCGTACCCCGACCTAGGCATTTTAAGTCTGTCAGTCTCTTTCGCAACATGAATTTCATCTTGTACATACGAGCCGACACGTTTTGGTTTAACGGTGGCCAAACCATTGATACAAAACGTTAGACGTCTGAAAGATTATCCAGCTGCTATGCTTGGGTCTGATGTGCAAAAGAAGATAATCCAATTTAAGGATCTTAGTATGGAGAAGACATTCCAATCAGTTTGACCGGACGGTAGAATACAACTGTCAGTTTGGTAGCCATACTGAAATCAAACAGACATTTGACGACATTATGGCCGCTTCCTGGGAATTGTTGTGGAACAGATATCTCTACAAACGAAATACCTACGGTAAATATGAGATCCAATATATGCTATATGTGCCAATATATGTCCATGTAGCTTCCAACCATTCAGTTGAATGCATGAAAGGAATTCGCTATGTTTTGCTGGAGTAGAGACTGGGGTCCACGGGATATCGGGCATGTTAAAGTCACCGCCTATTAGTTTGTGTTCGCAAGGCATGTTGGACACATGATTCATTATCTCCACAAGGTCAGTCAAATCATTGTCCGCAGCATCAGGCGGTCTGTAGATGCATCCTATAAGAAGCTCGCAAGAACTAATAGAGACCATTAACCACAACGAGCTTTTGGTTTATTAAAACTATACCCATTAAGTACCACTGCTGAAAACTTCTATTCTACGTAAATGATGCATCTACCTCCTCGTCCTGTGAGACGATCTCTACGAAACGTGATATCCTGCGGTGCTCATCTGACTGTCAGGGGTGTTAGGAGAGCACCAAATCTCAGTTACGAGAATGATATGGGGATTGGATGAAAAGACAAAAGATTTGAAAATGTGCATTTTACTAACCAATGATCTTGTGCTCATGAGTAATAAAATTACGAACTTCTCTTAGTCATATACAGCAGATGAACTGTTGATGAACTTTATGGTGGGTGGGACAATGGGTTGCAAAATGCCAAATGGAAAGGTCTGATCTAAGGAGTTTTTGCTCACATTCAAGTGGATGTCGTAAAAGTTTGGCTCCATGATAGGCCGGGCTGGAACACTGCAATTATGGTGGGATGACAGAGTGGGATTTGGGAAGGGGGGCCAGGTAGCGGTTGAAATGTCGGTGGGTGCACCAAAATGGACTGGTTTGGCGGAAATTTGTGTTGTTGACATAATAAAGCGATGACTTACTTGCTGGGGTATACATAATGGAAGCTTGGTTCCTGGTGGAACCCGTATTTTTGGTAGGGGGATGAGTTGCGACGGATCTATTGGATCTATTGTCAGCAAAGAGATAGTGGGTTTCGCTTAGGTGTGCATTCGTGGTGTAGGGGCTATGTGTATTGAAAGTGGTGTTCAAGGTAAGGTGAAAAACCCTTGTAGGGCTCTGATTAGGCTTCGCAGTAAAAGATGCGTCGCGTGAGGGTTTGTTACCATTAGACAGAGGTCCAGAATTGGGGGTTGCTAAGGGATGCACCTTTTTATCCGCTGAGTATGGATCTGCGTTTTCTTGCTTGTTTAGTCCCTTATGATCCCACGGAAGAAGGCTCGGACAGCTCGTAAGGTGGTGATTTGGGGGGAGTCCACTATCACCGATACCCCATTGGTGGTCGGTTTGTAGATTCCTACGGGATTGGCTTGAAGTGGAAACGTCGGCGTGTCTTTGGCTAGTGGACTGGCGACTTCTCACTTTATTTGAGTCAGTTTCCGTGCAGGAAGGTTGAGACATAGACGCTCCATTTAGTTCAACATGAGCACAGTTATTCGCACACCCCTATTTGCTAGTTAATTTCTTGGACGACGTTGTTTAAGCTGTCAACATCCACCGTTGGATCAATCAGGCCAGCAAATTTGCTCTCCGTGAAGGCACTGACATTGTCGATAGAATCGTTGATGTGCTCAGGCGTGATGCAGTACTGTGAAGCTACGCGATCACTGGGACCCAATTAACCACCCTTTAATATCATCGTGTCCTGCTTCCGTGACTCCTGGATCACATGTCCAGAGTCGAACGTCTTGCATAATGACAGACTGACACTAATTTTCGAGGAGCGTGCTGCCCTCCATACGTCTCATCGGTTTAAGCGGGCTTTTGGTCTTGATAAAGTCCTGGCAATGTTTGAGCCGTTTTACAGTGGTTTCGCTCTGGAATTTAAATGAAAGGAGGCAGCAGAACTTTTGTCTTCCTACGAAGACGTATGCAGGCGTGTGATGTTGGGTCAGTATTAGTAATTTTTGAGAACATCTTTTTAGTGCTCTCCAGGTGCAGCTTGTCTAGCACGTTGCACACTATGGCATTGTTTGAACAACTCACCCTTTTCATGATTTCTGTTGCCAGCATGTTGATGAACACGTTTGCGCTTTTTTGGGACTTTCCGGCAGTTTCAAAATATAAGACTAGGAGACAAGGTTCTCCTTCAGGGAATCAAATGCAACACAGCTTGCCCTCAGTTGGGCGGGCTTAGCTTCCAGCCTGGATACCTTAGCAAATAAATCCTCTAACGCATTGTCTGGAGAAACCGAACCGTTTTTATTTTGGGAGATACAAGTAGGAACTACCACCTTAACTTCATCCTCTCCACTGGCGATAAATTTGGAACAGCCTGCGTAAATTCGGGGCTCAGACCCTTCGTCATTAGGACGGTCAACTTCGACTTCAGAGCTTGAAGTCGTTGTTTTGGTACCAGCCGGTCTTGTGTGCCGACTGATTCTTGTCACCATGATTCGTAAATATGAGAACATTTTTGAATAGACGCGAACGTGAGCGGGTTGTAAGTAGATTAGTTAGAATAAATGTGTCAGCACTAACAAGTATATGAGAATTTTCAAATTCAATATTAACGGCCGAAAATTATCTTCAGGAAGTGAATGTTGTCGTTGGTAGACCGTTAATATGAGTTCGGAATATCGTCTGAATGATGGTGGACAAAATATTCTGAAAAGTAAAAGATATGTTTATTGTGCTATGGAATATATATTTCTGCTATAACTTGTAAAAGATTTTCATGAAGAATGCTCAGAAATCGCGTTAATTTAATATCAAGATAGGCTGACGAATTAGCTGAATTTTTTGTGATTTGGTAGGTGGAAGTAGTTAGCAACGAGTGGTTAACAAACATGCGCTGTATAAATTGGGACTCACTTTTCGTGAATTTGTGCGTTCGATATTCCTCGAAATAGGTGCTGAGAGTTGGTAAGTACGAGTGTTTATGATCATCCCTACGTATAACTGGAATCCACTGAAAATTGGAGACGCCGTGAGTAAGCAGATAAGGCTGCAACTGATGACTTCCAAACACAATGCGAGCGCAAGTCGACGTAATCTGCTTGACGTATATACTGCTCACTGTAATCGGGCGTAAGCTGCTTGGCATCATGATAACAAAGAAATCTGCAAGTTTGTGAAGTCACATGAAAATCCCCAAGAAGTGGAATTTCGCATGCCTTCCAGAAGGCAAAGTGGTTAAACTGAAAGTGTAGCGTGCTACCGTGTGAAGCCTTCCGGAGTGACCCGCAGACGAATATGCTCGACGGTCAGCCTACGTGCACCATATAACCGCAACGCCACGACACGAAAGTGATATTGATGTGCCGGAATACATTTATTATACGTGCATGTTATGGTTATCTGGAATATTCCGTCCAAATTTCCGCAGCCTCCTCGCTTTCGGTTGCGTTTCAGTAGAAGTCCTCTTCTTACTGTGTATGCTGGTCTAAAGTTAAGCAGTGCGTCACATGGCAGTTGAAGCATCATTTGCCGTTGCCAGTAACGTTCGTGTAGTCATCTGCCGAAATTTCCACTCGGACCCGCTTGCGTAGGGGAACAACGCAACAACAACAATCGATATCACTTAAAGTACGATTACCTTGAACTCGTTCAGTCTGTTGAAGTGCAGCAAGGGAGCACGCCCATTGAGGTGCTTCATCACCAGCTGGCTGGTGAACGTTGTCAGCTGAGAGAGCGTATTCCTAACGTACACGTCTACGTTGCCCACCTCCCGGCGGTCACAACTGTAGGTGCACTGCATCTCAAACTCCCGCGTTATCCACTCTCCGCGGGACCAAATTTGACTAATTGCCGTGGCTAAGTGATCTCTGGAACGAGTGCGCTTCTTTAGTTGCCCACTCACATTCTCCAGACGGTTGTGAACATCTGTCTGTGCATGGATGGCCCAATTCAGCTTTATATATAGCCAACTGAACAAAAGGTAGTTCAGCAAGCCCGGGTCCGTCCGCCCGACTGTCGCAACTTCCCGGTCGAACTTTCAAAATGAATAAACAAAGGTGTTTACTCGCTTATCCAAACTTTTGCAAGTGGCCATGAGATGAAACAAATATCTGTTTCTGAACGAATCCGTCGGAACGGTGATTATAAGGTAATTACGTCAACTTGCATGTTTCCGCACAGCATCCCGAACATGGAGGCAGCATAACATCATGTCGCACCCACAGACCAACCGTGCTGTTTGCATTTGGGCAGTCATTTTACTCATCACAAACGTTCTGACAAGTGTGTGATCTCTCATCACCGTCTGTAACCAAAACCTGATGCAGCCTCAGGCTTCAACGGCGAATATGAAACGACACGGGACCTACTTGTGGCGCTCAATCTCACGAGTGGCATCGACGTTCACAACAGCAAGGGGTCGTCTGAATAACTGCGCTTGCTGTCTGCGTGCAAAACATATGTGCGTGTATCTATTGTTGTCATCTCTGATGACACACAGCATGCCGTTTTTCCCCATAAGATTCAGAGTTTGTGGCAGATTTTCTACAACATCAACGCACTCTAACCCACTTACTTATTGCTGGAGGTTTCAACCGATGTCGGATGTTGCAACTAACCATGGTCGTCATATACTTGCCACAAACATCCGCAGCATACTGCTTCAGCTCAGCAGTTTGTGTGTTGTACTCGAACAGATGCCGCGAGTAGTTCACTTCACTTTCCGTGGGCCGATGAATTGTTGGATGCGCATCGTACAGTGAGGCAGTTATGTCGTGATTGTGCTCCAATGTGAAAGGGCTAACAACCGACCGGGTTTTCTCCTAACTACTCCGGAGCGTGACTGACAGCATTTGTCGCGGGAACTGTGCGATGGGAAGTATCTGAACTCAACTCCCTAAGCACGTCGTAATCCACGGCTCTCGCTCTTACGTCGCTTGCATTTTACACACCGGATCGCCATCTACCACGTAAACTCAACAGCAATCACACTCACAGGATTTTATTTCAAGCGTCCACTGCCTGATATTTTGCTCTAACCAAGCACGTAAAAAAACACTACTCCCTCATGTATCTATCTGAGCAACTTCTGAACCCGCTGAAGTTAATAAACTCCCGACCCTCGAAGGCATCTTTGAAGCCCTGTAAATAGTCCATCAAATACAACGGAATGTATGATGAAATGGAGTTAGGCTGACATCACGCTAGTAGAATAGGTTTCAAGGTATGTCCCATCAGATTTACATATCATGCATCGTTTATCAACGATCGATGGTCGAATGCTAATCACACAGAAAAATTCTTCACGGAATAGCTTATTTATGCCGACACAACAAATACCGTTGCTAAGTTTGATCTCAACGCTAAACAAGGAACAAATCAATTCGCGGTCGACTAAAACAAAACGTTTAACTCTTGTGGTCTCTTTTGTCATGGAAATCGATGATTTTCTGATCCTGGGCGATACCACGGAAATATCACCCGATATTCACTGACGTCTTATTTTATTGCCCTCAAACCGCAGATTTCACTTCCTACGGATAATTTCCATCATATCAACGCAGTAACGGTTGGTCCCGGACGTCTAGTGATTGTTCGAGCAACGCTTAGTTTTCTCGCAAAGTCTATCGATATGCTGGATCCACGTTAGTCGCGTCTATAAGTAACAAGCGTCCATAAATTCTGACCCTGTCGAGCAACCGATTCTGATCCAAAAGGAAGACAGTCGTATTGCCGAGTTTCTAGTTAATAAGGTACTGATGTTCAATAACAATATGATAAACCAAATAATGGAAGACAACAACAAACCTCGATACTGAATCCACCAAATATACAAGTTCCAAGATTAACGGTTCCTGCAAGTATGATCAAATGCAACAGTCACGTACCAGTGAAGCGGTCAGGTAAAAGTGAAACCAGGGTACATATAAACGAAGGTCTGGCAACGGAAAGCAAGGAAGGAGACCTATACGAAAACAAGTTTCTACAAGCAAACGATATCAAGATTTAATAATACGTCAAGATCAACAGTCACGGGTGAAATAGTTTGTTAAGCGCGTAACTCGAGCGGTACTGCAAGAGAGGCTCGTAATCAATATAAAAAATTCCAACGCGAGGAGACGACCGGACGAAAAGGGAATAATTACGGCAGGGAACGTGGCCACCAACGTTCTGTCAACACATAAAAATCACCAAACACTCACGCAAGCAGCTACTTCAACGGTAATTAATCGTCCTTTTCGAATCGCGCGTCTTCAATTATTATGTGCTGCTCGACTTCTGCCGAGAGATTACATGGTAAGTCCGTAAACAATTCTTGCTCGTCAGGTACTTTTCCCCCTGTGCGTTTCAGGTTGCGGGCAAGTCACTATAGAGGAAGGGCACACTCCGGTGTGACGTTGCAGCAGCGAGGATAGCCTACCTTCAATAGTTTGCCCCCTGAGTTCCGATTGGCTTGGTAGCCCGTTCTCACAGCGTCACCCTCAGGACGCATGTAATATTCCGGATATTGCAAGCGAACTGAACACTGTTCACCGTAACCAACCTTCCTCAACGTGGCATACGTCGTTGTTCTTGAATGCCCTTGCTCCCCACTCACCCCACAGTAACTTCAGCGCTTCTACCTCCTTTTCCGTCTGTTTTTTGCCAGAGGCTTTCAAGCTTGAAACCTTCTAGAGAAGGACCTCTGAACAGGCACTATTGGTTCGCCACGTTATTGAACCACCAGGTTATTTATTTGCAATATTAACATTGTTGATAGCGTTTGGTTGCATATCCGTAATAAGAACTTCCGGTTGCTCGCTAGCATCTCATTTTCCCGGCCTACTTACAACATATGTTGTAATCCATTATTCAGCTTAGTGGTTAAAGTATTTTGAGGAATGAGCACGGTTGTGGACGTGGAAACGTTCCAGTTTTCTACTGATGTTCTCGTGAATATTTTTAGCACAACGCAGAAACGGCTTAATAGTTGCTTGAACTGCGTCATGTGCATTACAACAGCAGCCGTCCCATACAGATAAGAGATTGTTCACACCATAAATACTCCCGTAAATATGAAGTAACCTGCCTCCGGTTAGACACGGACACTGATCTGAAGTTTTCCCTGACAGTGGAACATAGTTTCGATGTTCTATCTGTAGGCAGTTGAGATAGCAAATCATATAATGTTGACCGGTTGGCTAGTAATCCGATATTGGTAATGAGCTAATATACCCAGTGTTCAGTATGCTTGCCACTCTCCTGTTATAGTTATGACAGTTGGCTGTAATCAACTTTGATGCTTACTGGTACATGACGTTGGGCAATGGATAACACGGCGGCGGACTCTCGTTTGTTTTAGGGACAAACTATCACAAACGACCCCCTACCGTTTAATGTTCAGGTAAATAGTCCCATCTATGGTACTGCCGTCTCGTGAAGAGAGATTGGTCAATTTCAGCAGCGGGAAACGTTCAATTTTTCCTTTCGATTTCACCGATTTTTTGGAAGGATGGTCGTTGTTCCTACCAGGCATTACGTGAGATGTTTGAGCCCACTATGGATAGGATTTGGCTTATGTGGAGACGGAAGCGGACTAGTGCCTTAGTGACTAAATACAATATTTCTGAAGCGTCCGCGGTGGTATCATCACCAACATAATGCAGCAGAATACAGGGGATTCTAAACAACGACAGGCGCATTCTACCGAAAATGGATCTCTTTCAAATGGAACTGTTATCTTGTTGGCCAGAAGGTCCAGCGCCAACGTTTTAACAGTGACATGTTCTTCACCGACAATATGGGGTCACTACAAGTGTGGCGTGAGCAGATTTCCATTAGGGCGTGTCGTGCAAGAAGCACCAGTAAGCATTTGTTCGTGTGCCCCGTGAGCGCCTCTTGATCAAAATAGCATCTTTTGGCATACGAGCTTCTTTGTACAGCTGATTGTCTTCACACCTTGGAGGTCGCACTCAAACAGTCAAAATAGGACAGCACTGTTCAACACCAAAACCAGTGACTAGTGGGGTGGTCCAAGGAAGCGTTCTGGGTCCGTTGCTCTTCTTAATGTACATAAACGATCTGTGCGACGTTATTACACATGACAAGTCCTTTCTGTTTGCTGACGATATCGAAATCATTTACACATTCCGCCAGGGTAGTAGCATCAATTTCTGTCTACAAAATATACGACAGGACCTGGCGTCCCTGCAGTTGTGGTTCAGAACGCGGCTGATTTCGTTCTCAGCAGAAAAATCGAACATCCTCACTTATGGTTGTAAATTACCCCATGGCTCCATCTCACTAGATGGTTGTAATATTGATACAGCACCTTCGGTCGAAGATCTAGGAATACGGTACTCAAACTCTTTCACTTTCTCTGAACAAGTATGCTTCCAGGTAGCAAAACCTAAGAGAACAATAGGCTGCATCAAAAAGGCGTTCAGCCTACCAGCTGCGAAGCTGACGCTCCACAAAATGTGTGCTCGGCCTCAGCTCGAGTATTGCACCTTCATTTACCGCCACCTACGCAAGTCCGGCAGGCTTGTGTTAGAAAACCTACAACGATCGTTTGCCAAAATCGTATTGGGGTATTCTTCTTCGCTCAACTACAGACAGCGTGTGAAAAACTTGGTATTGATCCACTTTGGCTGCGTAGAATAAAGTTGAACCTGACTCTGCTGTATAAACTCATACATTCGGATGCGATTACCACAGCGTTTACCGTCCACCCACAACACAGCCCTCCACATAGTCTAAGAAATAAGGGTTCCACACTGCCAACCCTGATATACCGGAAGAATATGCGTGCAAACTT
The DNA here is from genome assembly GCA_008508345.1 of Paragonimus westermani. Lineage (NCBI taxonomy): Eukaryota > Metazoa > Platyhelminthes > Trematoda > Plagiorchiida > Troglotrematidae > Paragonimus > Paragonimus westermani. The sequence continues at coordinate 258,913 of QNGE01000504.1, read as the reverse complement.
CTTCCTTGTGAAGTATTCCTACATTTGGAATAAACTTCCAAATGGAGTTAGAGCCAGTAACAACATTCAGCGTTTTAAAAAGGGTTTGGACAGTTATCTTGCGTTTACAAACACAATGTTTATTTTCAAAATCTCTTAGTCAACTCTCCGTCACAGTTGGCGCGTGGTTCGAATGAGGCCATTCATGTTGCCCGGAATTCAATCACGCACTTTGTCCAACGTGCGCCGATTAAAACACACTGGCGCGTCTCGGCAAAGGGAAAAATTCTTGTGTGAACAAGAAACGTGTGTTGAAAACAACACGGATACCGAGATATATTGCTCTGCAACGTGTCCTCGTCTATATATATGTATTTATGGGGTCCCACGGTCCGGGAATTCCCACCAATCAGACGTGGCCTCACGCTCATTAACTGCCGACTTCGGGTTCTGGTTGGTCACCCTCCTCAACCCCTTGCACGGACACGGCCAACCCACGTGTTCGAGGCTTGAAAGGAAACGGATGGGAGTGTGTGTAGGGAAACGATATGGCGGCGCACCACTTGCTTCTACACCAGTTATTAGTAAAGCCGGCTTTCTTTCATACCTCGGAAAAAGTAATTTGAACGGCTGAATGTGACATGCAGACCAGCCGCTACCGCCCAAATTGACCGTAACACTTGTTGCTCGAATCTGGAGCAATACGGAGGCACCAGGGAACAGCGTTCTTCTGAAGTATGGGGTTCGAACAACAGTCCTGAAAAGGGGAACAATACAAACCAGTAAGCCATGCACATGACTTACACAAACGAAAGCTGAGACAGCATCGACAACACAACAGCACGCTCCGTTACACAGCTCAAATCCATTCTGTTCGCGCTCTCTGGTTTCAGGTGCGCGTTTCACTAAATAACCCGCTGAGTGACCTTGAAGCCCTAATTTCCCATTGGGTGTTGTAACACGCGACCGAAACCCGTTAGCGCACACGAATCCAATTTGGGGTGGTAATCGTTACACGATTGTTTTGTTCACCCTTAAGACCGCTACGTCAACGTTGTGCACGAGGATCTCTAACCAACGGAGAGTTAGACAATCAAGCAGAACGCTTGCATTTAAACGTAACTCCCTCGTACTTTTGTACCCTTATCCTCATTGGTATTCTAGTATTGCCGCGTGTTACGTGATAAATCTTCGCTTATAATCTTTATCTGCTCTTCTGGTTGCATGTAACATTTTGGCGACCCTGCCAGGATACGAATTGTCGAAATCCACAAAGATACCTGAAGAATACCGACATTCTTCCACTCCTTCCACATCCTGAGACTTCAGTCACCTCATGCGAACCTTGACAAACTTCCTAGACAGACTGTCGACGAAACCCACAACAGCAGGGTGCAAGTATCGATCCCACCTCCCGATAAGTTTATTGCTGGGGGGCACTATTCCCGTTGGGGAGGTCAAGTACGAGCCTATCCACGTAACTTCCCAGCAGAGTCCAACAGAAACCTTATTCTAGATTTGCTGAACGGAGAGGCCTTCGATATTGTTGTCGAGGCAAAAATTCTGAACACCCCCGTGTCAGATGAGACGTTTACCGAACTACAACGTCTGTTGGACGGCCCCTTGCATCCGACTGTCTACCGACAACAGTTGCATGCTCGTAGACAGTTCGAGGGGGAAACCGTCCGGTCGTTTGCTTGCGAACTGCGGCACCTGGCCGAGCGCGGTTATGAGAAAGAGTCCGCAGAGGAACTCCGAAAACAGGTTCTTGAACAGCTAGTGGAGGGGATCCGACCAACAAACATAAAACGGGAGTTCCTACTTCATCCACCCAACGATCTTGACGCCGCAGTGCGGTTAGCTGATGACCTCGAGCGGGTCGAGGCAGCCATCGGCCAACCAGCACAACGTTGCGCCGCAACACGGGCGACCAGCCAGAGGAACAGCCCCCCAATGCATAGAAAAAGCTCAGACCGGTATCGGGGACTTAGCCACTCGCGGTATGGTGGCCGCAAACGGCGACCTTGATGGAACAAGTCGCGTAAACTATGCGACATTGCGTTTCGGGCAAAACGTCAAGCCTCCGATGCTATCAACCGGGCCACCGGAAGCTACGCCAGAACAGGTAAGCCCAATAGTCGAGTTCACGTTCCTTCCATTACCGGTTGTTTCCAACCGCTGGCAGAACTCGCGGTTCAGATAATAATATGTGGAATAGCACTTGTAGGTCTGGTAGATACCGGAGCTTCCTTAAGCGTAATCGGCACACACACAGTACGCAGACTCTCGGGCTACAAGCGAAAACCGTGTTGTCACCGCATCCTTACCGTCAGCAGTGACCAAATGCCGGCAGAGGGCAGAATCGTTGCACAGATTATAATAGCCAAATGCCATATAGAGCACAGTTTTGTGGTTAGCCCCAAACTCCCATTCTGTGTTATAGTGGGAATGGATCTTTAAGGTCGTCTGAGGTGCACGCTCGAGTTGCACAGCCGTAAGCTAAGGAACCCGTTCGGCGCCAATCATTTGACACCTATGTCTAGAACTCTGCCAGAAACCGACTTCTCTCTTTACGTCACTATCGCCCCTTCCGAAGTAAATCGCCAAATTGGTCAGATGATCCAATCGAGTGGGGCTCCCAGCAACTCGCGAAGTGTTCAGTGCTTGAAAGCGATAATCAAGAGTCGACCACATATGTTCGCGTGGGAGGGAGCAACGTTAGGTCGTACAGGCAATTTGAAGCGTGGAATTAATACAGAGGATGCGCCTCCAATCAAGATACCACCACGCAAGATACCCGCACACCTTCAGGTTGAGGTTCGTAAGATGGTTGACGACATGCTACAGAAGAACGTGATCCGGCCCTCGAAGTCTCTATAGGCTGCCCTGACAGTCCTGGTAAAAAAGAAAGGCGACGAATTACAGTTATGCGTGGATTACAAGAAGCTCAATGGAATGACGAAGAAAGATGCATTTCCGTTACCTGTTTGACGCCCTCGGTGAAGCCACGTGTTTTAGTACGTTAGACCCGGCATCAGGCTATTGGCAGGTGGAGGTCGAAGAAAACGATCGAGCGAAGACGGCTTTCACCTTACCGTTGGGGCTGTATGAGCTCGAGGTCATGCCCTTTGAACTATCAAGCGCACCTGCGAAGTTTCAACGCTTAATGCAAAAAGCATTGCATGGCTTAATCCCTAGAAAATGCCTAGTGTATCTAGATGATAACATAGTCCATGGGAGGTCCGAACAAGAGCATATGCGCAATTTGGAGTGCGTGCTGGACCGCCTGGTCGAAGTCGGTTCAAAACTGAGGCCCTCAAAATGTCACTCCCTGCTCAAAGAGGTAACATTCCTGGGGCGAGTAATTTCGGGGGGCGGGTATCCGCACAGACCCAAGAAAGATGGGACAAATTCGATCTTGACCTACGCCGAAGAACGCAAAAGAGCTGAGGAGCTTCCTAGGGCTAGCGACCTATTATCGCCGCTTCATCACCGATTTCGCTCGCATTTCCACTCCTCTGAACAGACTACTACAAAATGGTCAGGAATTCACGTGGGCTGAAGAACGTGACCATGCTTGTAAACCACTACGCGAAGCTCTGTGCACAGTGCCAGTGCTAGCCTTTCCGGACCTGTCGCCGAAGACCGGAGAGTTTGTTCTGGATACCAATGCAAGCGACAGTGCAATCGGGGCGGTTCTCTCGCAACAAGGACAAGACGGTAGGTAACGAGTGTTAGCCTACGGTAGCCGATGCTTAAGTAAATGTGAGAGAAACTACTGTACGACCAGAAAAGAAATGCTTGCGTTAGTATTCTTCGTGCCACATTTCCAACATTATCTTCTGGGCAAAAGTTTTATCGTACGCACACACCATTAATCTCTCCGCTGGTAACAAAACTTCAAAGACCCGGAGGGGCAGTTAGCCCGATGGCAGCAGACCCTACAGGAATACAACTTTGTATGTGAACACAGACCGGGCAGGCGGCACCCGAACGCTGACTCATTATCAAAGCGTCCGGGGCGCAATCACAGTGACATGCATCTTGTACTACGCAACACGTGGCGCTGATCATCCTAGAGGGTGCAGAATATGGCCGCTGTCAGTAGGGTCAAGCAACAGACCCTGAGACTGCGCTAATATATGAAAGATGCCGAAACAATGGTGACAGACTACCAGGCAAGGGACTGGATGGAGAGAGCTATGAATCTCACTGCCTTTTGGCGCTATGGGAACAACTCAAGATGACAGAGGGAGTATTATTCATCCAATGCGGACCGGCGTACATGAGAAGGATTGTGATCCCTCAATCTATGTTACGTGACATCCTAACAGGCTCTCACCTCAAACTCGGAGATGCGGAAATAAACAAGTTGGAAGCGGCCGCACGGCAAAGATTTTGGTGGCCGCATCAGCGGAGGGATGTCAGGCTGTTATGTCAATCGTGTGAGAAATGCGGCAAGTTCGATAGCCTTCAAATGAGACGTCCAGCACCGTTGCAAATTATGGTTGCAAGATATCCCAACGAGTTGGTTGGTGTAAATATTGTGGGGCAGTTGAACGAGACATCCTGCAACGATCGGTACATCTTGGTCCTGGTAGATTACCTCATCAAATGGCGTGAAGCTGTCCCGCCTGCACAAGTGGATACATCCACAGTAGCAACAGCCGTTGCCGACCACTGGAAGTGCCTGTGGGGAGCCCCGGTTCAACTCCATCCACACCAAGGCTCCTGCTTTGAAAGCCCTTTGGATCGCGAAATGTGTAAGCTGCTAGGAATAGATAAGACGCAAACCACAGCTAACCACCCGCAGCGCAATGGCCAAGTGCAAAGAACGAACCGGTCCCTCAAATATCTCCTCAAGGCCTTCGTAGTGGACGGTGTCACCGAATGTGACTCAGCCATACCGGAAGGTATGTTAGCTTATCGCAGCGCCATTCACTCTTCGACTGGCCAAACTCCACATTTCTTGTGGACAGGCCGAGAAGTGAGACTACCCTCAGTTGCCTGTCTGCCCGTTACACAGCAACTGCAACTGCCGGTAGCACAATACGTAAGCAACCTTCTCGACACACTTCGGCAGGCCCACCAGATAGCACGAGTACATCTGGAGACATCTCACAGGCATCAGAAGGACTATTGAGATGAGAGGGTATTTGGAGCTCCTCTAAAGTTGGACGAAAGAGTGTGGTTGCACAACACGGTTTCAGGCCCGGGAGTCCCAAAGAAGGTGCACAAACAATGAAAAGGGCCGTATGTTGTCGAGCGACTACTTTCGGAGACAACCTGTCAAATCAGTGAGCTAACAGGAACAAACAGACAGCCAATCTTGTTTCGCTTCAATCGACTAAAACCGTACACACAAACTACAGGCCGACGACCATCACCGGTCGTCCCCGAGGTCATGATGGAAGCGGAAATCCCGAACGCGCCAGACATAGGCAAAACACTGGGGACGTTGCTCGGCGAAGAGGGGAGCTGTGTAACAAGCGACCGAAGCCCGTTAGCGCACACGAATCCAATTTGGGGTGGTAATCGTTACACGATTGTTTTGTTCACCCTTAAGACCGCTACGTCAACGTTGTGCACGAGGATCTCTAACCAACGGAGAGTTAGACAATCAAGCAGAACGCTTGCATTTAAACGTAACTCCCTCGTACTTTTGTACCCTTATCCTCATTGGTATTCTAGTATTGCCGCGTGTTACGTGATAAATCTTCGCTTATAATCTTTGTCTGCTCCTCTGGTTGTGTGTTGCACTAACCACTAAATTTTTGACTCAGAATAGGTTATCCCAAATTCTGCAACTGCTGCGCTATTTGGACTGTTGAGACTTTCCCATCGTCTATCGGACCAAAAAATGCAGCGCAGATGTTCCAAATTCTGCTCAACGAGGTACTACACGGTTTGCATTCAACTCATCCTCACATCGAAGGTTGTTTCACCGCCAGGTCTATATCCGAGTAACATCACGTATTTCTCTCCGGGGTTTTCCAATGATTGAATGACTTTACTGTTGTTAACAATCCTCTCGAATGTGTGACATGCCATTCGGATTTCTCAAACCCTACATTAATATCCGTCGACACAAGGAATGCGATAGTCATGATATTTTCAGACAGGCAAAGGGTTCTCGACTGTGTGCCTCATAATCCCTCTGTGATCGAAGTAGTATCCTTTGGCACACACAATCCCCTACCAATATGGTTTTTGTCTTACCTTGGAGGCCAAACCTAATCCAGTGACTGTCTGAGTGACTCAATGAAGCGTTCTGGGGTCGCCGCTTCACCTCATGTTTATAAATGACGTATGTGGTTTTGATGAACATGGCAAGCCCTTTCTGATTGCCGACGGTATCAAAGTCGTTCACACTTTGCGCTAGCCTAGTATCGTCGCCTTCCGCCCACAAAATATGCTACGGGACCTGGCATCACTACAGTTGTACAAAACATGGCTGATGACGTTCTCAACGAACAGATCCAACATCATCATTTGTAGTTGCCAAATACCCAATGGTTCTCTCTCACTAGACGATTGTAATATTGATGTGACCGCATTTGTCAGATATCTATGAATGCGATATTCACGTTCCTTTACTTTATCTGAAAAAGCATATAATTAGGTAGGAAAAAGGAAAAAGACAATAGACTGCATCAAGAAGACGCTCAGCCTACCGGCTGCGAGGGTGACGCCTCACAAAATGTATGCTGGTTCTCAACATGTGCATTGCGCATTCATTTACTGCCATCCAGGCAACTATGATAGGCTTGCGTTACAAAACCTTTGAAGATCATTTACCAGAAGCATATTGGGATATTCTTCTTCGACAGCGCTGTTGAAGACTATATACTGATCCACTACGGTTATGAGGACTGAAGGTAAACCTTACCCTTCTGCGTAAACTGACGCATTTGAGCACTCTCACTACAGCGTTGGTCGTTCACTTACAACACAGCTCCCCTTATGACCCGAGAAATAAGGATCCCATTAAGCAAATCATGCTATCCCGCTAAAAGATACCGTAGCGTTTTGTACACTATTCTCTGCTTCATATTTTTTATTGTTATTCATGCCTTTTCATCTCCTTCAACCTCACATGTACACATGATGTTTGAACGAGGTTAATCGATCCACAGTGTAATCAATAATTTTCGAAAATTACATTTCCGAGTTCGCGATTTCTGCTTTCTGTTCGCGTTCAGGGTCGGTGGCGTACAAATCTTTGGAAGAGTTAGATTTCAGCGAAATCAACCGTTTAGTTCGGTAAATTTATTTATTTATCTATCTGTCGTTGGAATTATCTTGGTCGTGACATCGAGGCTAGTTGGGGGACACACGACAAGTAGTGTCAGTGAGAATCCTCATTTGGTGTAGTGGAAGACCAAACCAACGTGCCTCCACCAACTATTGTGAGTTATTTGTTTTCCTTTTCATCGGATTTCGACTTCCTATTCACACCTGAGTTTTCCATATACTGTTTAGATCCACTACATTTATTAGTGAGCCCGCTAAATATTATTTTCTTCCGAACTGCGTTTCTATCCACTTTTTGTTAACATTAGCAATGCTTGACGACACCGCAAACATTGACATTAAAACCGAGCACAGCGTTGCTTTAAAACTGCCTGAGTACAGCGCCCGGAAACCCTTGTAGTTCTAGATCCTGAATTCGTACGCCCAGAGTTTCCCCAACCTTATGCTACCGTGAATCGGAAGTCGCAGGGAGAAAATGATGAATCTGCAAACAAACTTTATTTATTGATTTACTCACCGTTACAACAGACTTCAACGTAACAATTGAGGGGTGCTAGAGAGCTGGACGTGAGAGCACCTTGAGCACAACCGCACAGCAGCCGCCAGAGTGGAAGAGTGCGTCGACGGAAAATTCCAGTCGACCTTCAGAAATCAAACAAGCGTTAGACTGGTTAAGCGGCGTTCCTAACGGTAATAACTCAACAATGTTATCCTAGTGAATGTAACCTACAGGTGTAGAGACAGTGCGAATTCATTACACAGCTGAGAGCACAACTGCGATAATCATGCCGGCCCACTAACTTTGATGCTAGTGGTTTGTAGTAAGTTTACATATATAAGGTAATGTGAACAGGCGCGGTGGTACTGGCAATGCAAATCTCACGTCGCGGGGAGTTTAGAATTTTGGGGACGTCGAAGGTGATCTCACTACACCCTCGATCGTGGTTCCATCAGACTGAGGTCGTTTTTACCACCAGGCGGATTACATCAGAGAAAATGAGATCCTCATACGTGGTACAATCACTTCCTTTGGATGTCGCAGCTGAAGTGGAAGACCTGTTGGAATCAATCCCAGCTGATTTCCCCTATACCACTTTAAAAATCGCCATCATAAAACGCACTGGGTAGTCAGAAGCAAAACGACTACATGATTCGTTCAATTCATGTTACATACATCTAACTGCAATGATAGTTACATAGGCAGAACCGAGAAGTGCTTGATCTCTAGAGTGAAGGAACATTTGCCTAATTGGGTGCAGAACTCTGTGTCACGGGAGAACGACAATGTTGTTGGAACACGGAAGCAACCAGCGTCCGCAGTCGCAAGACACGTCCTGACCACTGGTCACGTTATCGACCCAATTTGTGCATTCAGAATCCTACTACCTCACTGGAATCCAAGAATCTTGCGGTTTGCTGAGGCGGTTGCAATCAATCGACAGAAGCCGACTTTGTGTGTTCAGAAACGATTGCTCGTAAACTTGACCCTTCCCTGGACATAGTGACCTTTCCTAAACAACCAATTGACTATCCACCCTGCTCCCCTAAATACTTGATATAAAAAACCTGCTTCATCTTATCGTAAATGTGGTACTGACGAGGTGATATGAAATGCTTGCATCTGCCAGTTTTCGTGTTCTAACGGTCTTGTTCAATTCGGTCGAGTTGGGTGATCGATCTCCATCTCAACTGTTGCGTTATATGAGAGGTCTTTTGGGCCCGTTAAAGTTTGACGATGCCATTTTAAAACAGTTAAGGGCCGAAAAACTGCCATCCGCGGTACGACACATTTTGACTGCCATGGATGAAGAGAGCTCATTCGACAAATTAGCAGCCCCTGTGGACAAACCAGCAGAGGCTTTCCCTCCACGGCCAGTGTGCTCCACGACCATAACCGTTCCCAAGTCACACCCTTCAGTCCCGACAAATGATGATAGCCTGAAACTTTTGATAGAAAAAATGTGCCACCGTATGGACAATATGGCTATGCAAACTAACGAACTGAAGAAGCAACCACCAATAAGCCGTACACGATCTAACTCTCGCACTCGACCAAGGTGGTGCTGATACCACCAAATCTTTCGAAACAAAGCAAAGAAGTGCACCCCGCCGTGCACATTACGAACTCGCCACGCGTCACTGTCAAACCGGCAGGCCGGCCAGTAACGGCGATGACTGTTGCTAGCCAAGCAGGTACTAGTCGCCTATTTTTCATCAGGGACCGGTCGACCGGCTTGCGGTTTCTTATCGATACCGGAGCCGAGCTCAGCGTCACCCCTCCGCAGCCAAGTGATCGACTTCAGTCAGGCCAGTACACCTTACAGGCCGCGAATCAAAGTCGCATCAAAAATTTCGGGGAACGCTCACTCACTTTCGATGTTGGTCTCCGGCGATGTTTCCGTTGGATATTCCTGCTTGCCAACGTCCAAACGCCACTCATCGGTGCCGACTTCCTGGCACACTTTCTCCTTTCCGTTGATGTCAAGAGGCGCAAGCTAATTGAAAACACTACCCCTACACAGTAAATGGTGTTCAATAGACGATAGCGTCAATCGGCATCCGACCCGCTCTTCTACCCACACCTTATTTTGCAGCACTGTTGAAGGATTTTCCTTCGTTAACTCGGCCGTGTTCACGTACCGAGACGGTTAAGCACAGTATGGAACATCACATTACAACACGCGGTCCTCC